>OX418221.1:50133888-50207367 GCA_948455865.1 Conomelus anceps
TGAAAATCACTTCCTGGTGGTTCGGAACCCACCTAAAACTGTAGGTCCAACTCATCAATCACCATCATCCAACTCATTACCCACGCATAGGTCTCAGACCTATGTGGGCTTCATCCTAAATATATATATATATATATATATATATATATATATATATATATATATATATATATAAGCTCTGGTGATGACAATCTAAGTTTTTTTAGGATGAAGCCCACATAGGTCGGAGACCTGTGCGTGGGTAATGAGTTGGATGATGGTGATTGATGAGTTGGACCTACAGTTTTGGTTCCGAACCAAAGTGATGAAATCACATGAAATGGCGAAGTTTGGACAACGATTCGTCCATTCTTGACACTTAACCAGTGTCAAGAATGTAACCAGAGAGAGAGAGAGAGAGAGAGAGAGAGAGAGAGAGAGAGAGAGAGAGAGAGAGAGAGAGAGAGAGAGAGAGAGAGAGGGAGTGAGAGAGAGAGAAAAAAAGGAAAGAGCAGAGAAGACAAAGGGTGCAGAGTAGGGGTCATGACTAGTAGTAGTAACAGGAGGAGGTGGAGGGAGGGGAGAAGGAGGTGGCGAAGGGAGGGTGGAGGAGGTGAAGGGAGGGGAGGAGGAGGTGAAGGGAGGGGAGAAGGAGGTGGTGAAGGGAGGGGAGGAAGAGGAAGAGGAGGAGGAGGATTAGAGCAGGAGGCGTAGTAGCAGGAGTATTTTCAGCACTCAAAGACAATAATCACCAACGCAAAACCAAATACATGCAGTGGAATGGGGTATGACATACTGGAGCAACCTGAATTATAAACCACCATTTCCCAGCATATGTTTCATTTTGTTATTGTGTTTATCATCAAGTTACTTGTTTATAATTTTTTTTATTGAAAAATTACAATTTGTGAGAGCACCAGGGAGATATTGCACTCATAACACAAAAAAAATTATCCTGTTGAAAATAAAGTAACCATGTGAATACACCACCATTGCACATCATGTGATTGATTTAGTGATGGTGTTTATCAGCAAGTATGGGATGCTCCGTTGTGCAAGCACCCTTAACGTGCATTGCGCCTCAAGCCCTAATCTGGTTAGTGCACTTCAAGGCACCAAAGGATTTCAAAATCGATCTAAATAAATATATTTAGTATATTTTGTAATGATTTTGATAATTTGTACTAACTCTTCTAAACACGTACTTGTTCCATCATATTAGAGACGTAATTTTTGAAGAAATTGTACATTTTTTCTGAAAAATAAATTCTATTTCAATTAAGCCAGTTAAGTGTATTGAGTCTAGCCATGATTTTAATATGTATTCTATTAAATAATTAAAATAGTGCACCCAATTAAAAATACTGAAGGTCAAAACACCACTATTAAAAATGCAATTAATGTGTTTTAGTATTTAAGATAAAACATTAAATTAGAAAGCATTATTGGATCGGTATTTTCATTCTTGTTTGAACATTTTACGATTTTAATTTCATTCTGCACATTAAAACATCAAGTTCAAACAATAAACAAAGGGTCCATTCATTAGTACCAGATTTTATCTATTTTGCGAACGTAAAGCTCCATTAGCGTAAAACTTCAGACATTGATAATAATAATTATTATTGTTATCATTGACATGCTGCAGATGCAAACCAATTTACAATGTCGAAGGTCAATAAAGGCGCTGTACTAATATCGGATACGCCTACTAGGGCCTATAACAGTTTACACCCTGGTCCCTGGCACTATACTATTTAGATTACATTTCCTAGTAGATAAAACTGATATCAGTACTGTAAGTGCTAGTTATGTAGCGTTACATATAGTGTAGATAGAATAGCTTATTAGGCTACACTGGGTATGTGAGATTCTATAACAATAAAAATAACTCAAAATGTTTTTCCTGGATATTAAAGCCGAATAACGATTTTTGTAACTCGCTATTCAGTCTAAAATTAATCATACTGAAAAAACTGGTTATTTTTAAACTCAATATTTTTGGATTAATAAATGTTTCAATTTATTAAATTTATTAAGCAGGAGGAGGAGGAGGAAGAGGAGGAGTAGTAGCAGTAGTAGGAGGTGTAGGAGGTTGATGAGGAGGTGGAGGGAGGGAGGGAGGAAGGAGGAGGAAAAGTAGAATAATGAGGAGGAGGAGTAGTAGTAGGAGGAGGAGGAGAAGAATGAGGAGGTGGAGGAGGAGGATAAGGAATAGTAGTAGTAGTAGGAGGAGGATAAGGAATAGTAGTAGTAGGAGGAGGAGGATAAGGAATAGTAGTAGTAGGAGGATGAGGAGGTGGAGGGGGTGGATGAGTAGTAGTAGAAGTAGGAGGAGGATTAGGAGGGGGAGGAGTAGTAGTAGGATGATGAGGAGGGGGAGGATGAGTAGTATAGTAGTAGTAGGAAGAGGAGGATGAGGATGAGGAGGTGGAGTAGTAGTACGAGGAGGAGAAGTTGTAGGAGGAGGTGGAGGGAGGAAGAGTAGTAGTAGTAGTAGTAGCAAGAGGATGAGAAGGTGGAGGGGTGGAGAAGTAGGAATAGGAAGAGGAGGAGTAGGAGGATAAGGAATAGTAGTAGTAGGAAGATGAGGAGGTGGAGGGGGTGGATGAGTAGTAGTAGTAGAAGTAGGAGGAGGATTAGGAGGGGGAGGAGTAGTAGTAGGATGATGGGGAGGGGGAGGATGAGTAGTATAGTAGTAGTAGGAAGAGGAGGATGAGGATGAGGAGGTGGAGTAGTAGTACGAGGAGAAGTTGTAGGAGGAGGTGGAGGGAGGAAGAGTAGTAGTAGCAAGAGGATGAGAAGGTGGAGGGGTGGAGAAGTAGGAATAGGAAGAGGAGGAGTAGGAGGAGGAGGAGTAGGAGAAGGAGGATGAGGATTAGATTACATTACTTTATTCATGATAAAATTACAATTTCTGTTTAAAATGTTAACATCACATAGAAGGTAGACCTGGTTGATACCATTATTTGCATTTTGTTGGAAATATTAAAAGTGATCTAATGGTTACATATTGTAAAATGAAATTCTAGTGATGCATTAACATGAAAAGGCGAAATTTGGACAACATTTCGTCCATTCGAGCACTTGACCTTAAAAGGAGGAGGAGGAGGAGGAGAAGGAGGAGGAGGAGGAGGAGGATGATGAGGCGGAGGAGAATGAGGCGGAGGAGGAGGAGTATGAGGCGGAGGAGGAGTAGGATGAGGCGGAGGAGGACGATGAGGAGGAGGAGAGGGACGAGGAGGAGGAGGAGGAGAGGGACGAGGAGAAGAAGGAGAAGAAGAAGAGAGCCACCAGAACTACAAGAACACTGAATCATGTCCAAGAATGAGAAAATACAAATAGCCAACATTATACGTTCAAATTATTCAAATAACATAGATAAATTAACTCAATGTGGAACAAATAAAACAGTGAACAAAATTGACAATAAGCAAAACCCCATAATAAAAAAAGGACATATAAATGAATCAATAGAAGAAATAAATCCAATACTCCACAATATAATTATGTGGAGTACCACAGCTGATTTGGACTGTAGGTGACTCTTTAGTCCTCAACATTATGTTTTAGTCGAAAGAGCGTACTGAAACGATGAGTGAGGTAGGTGCATTACCAGAATACCAGAGCAGTATTTGATATTTAAATTATTGTATTGTTTTTTCCATCTTTTTACTATTGCAATCTAGTCTAAGAAGGCTAATGAGCAATTCTTCCAGATATTTTACAGTTAAAATAATAAGTTTAGTAGTTCTCAGCAGGACTACCACTTCTAAATACCAACTATACAATAAGTACATTAAACATAAAAATTAAATTATGTGTGCACTGTATAACACATTCAAACTGTAACACTGCTCTGCTTTATCACAACACCCCACCACTACACAATTCGATGGAAATTATTGTATTGTATTCAATTTGCTGTCTTATGAGGACAATAACGGAATAATTATCCTAGTGCCCTCACTGTTTATAATTTCAACAAATAGATATGGAAGACACCAATGACTAATGATGAGCAAGGTCCAAAAAAAAGAAAGTAACTAATTTAGTTTATTTGGCCATCATCAGCACAACAGAATTGACACAGAACAAATCGCATCCATGCAGACAGCTCGTCAGAATATTTGAAACGGTCGCTCCACCCAGCAGCTCAGCACACGACCTCAACGTTGAAATTACTTTACCACGAGAAAATAATACACTCCTCCGAATAAATTACAGTTGGAGAGTATAAATTACAAGAAAATATGAACGTAATTATCGTTGTTTTCGATCGCAAAATCTTGACAGCGCCATCGCTCACCTTATAACGGACATTTTGTTTATTTCTCTCTTCTCTATGGAGAGAGAAATTGTAGAAAGTGGCAGATAAACATTAACAGAAAATTGTATTTACGTTAACGGTGACGGTTCTGTATTTGTCACGTATTTACATTATGGTAGAAAGTTGATAATTACTGTATGTACCGTGTATTACTAAATACTAGTGTTGAGTTTCATTTTTACTCAAATAAACATGTAAGGTACTTCCGCAATTGATATCTATCCCGACATGGGTAGTCCTAGAGGGGGGGGGGGGGGGGGGGTTCATGACCCCACAAAATTGTAAATTTACTGGAGGAATATAGACAGGAGGGGCATACACGCGAAAAATGTCTGCAAAATACCATTTGTACCATCAAAAATTTCCAGCTGGGGGGCCACTTCTGTATCCTAGAAAAGGCTTTTCAAAAAACAAGAAAATTTACGATAAAAGCCTTATTTAAAAGAAGAGTAGAGGGAATGTATTAACTAATTCTATTAATTTATTTTAAAATTTAGGTTAATTATCTAAAAATATTGTTTGACATGCAAAGTGAACAACAAAATGAAAATTACTCCAAATTGAAATTGAAATTGAAATTTATTGCCAAAAGAATTCTTACAACAATCTTAAAAAAAAGCACAGTCGAGTAACAAATGTAGAGTACATATATACAAAACATACACTAAATTGTATAAAAAAGAAAATTTCTGGCACTGCCAACAAAAGCTTAGCTTGAGTGTTGGCAGTGAGTTGCAGAAAAGAAAAGAAACAATTTTAAAATAAATAACATCAGAAACGAGAGTTATTTTTAGCCTTATATGGAATTTTGAAGAAAAAAGTGAAGATGAAGTAGGAGGACAAAGAGAAGCAGGGAGAAGTGGGATAGTAGAGAGAGGAGGAAAAAAGGAGGAAGGAGGGAATATACACTAAATCTTTTTATTTTCCTTTGAAATTTAGGTTAATTATTATCTAAAAATATTGTTTGATATGCTAAGTGAACAAAAAAGTCCGAAATTCCTGAATAAATCAGAAACGAGTTATTTTTTGCCTTATATGGTATTTTGAAAAAGAAGAAACAGGAGAAGAAGAATGAGAAGAAGGAGCATGATTGGGGGAAGAAGAGCGATGAGAAGGACGAGGAAGAAAGATTGATAGATGAGGAGGAGAAGGAGAAGGAAGAAGGAATTGTTGAAAAGGAGGAGGATGAGGAAAGGGTGATGGAGGAGAAGGGAAGGAAGGAGGAGTACGAGGAGGTAAAAGAGGACGAGTAGGAAGAAGGAGGGTGAGGAGGAGAAGGAGTGGAAGGAGGAGTAGGAGAAGGAGGAGTAGAAGGAGGTAAAGGATGACAAGGAGGAAGGAGGAGGAAAAGAAGAAAAAATAGGTGATTAGAGTGAACGAGGAATTGGAGAAGAGTGAGAGGAAAAGGAAGAGGAGGAGGAGCAGAAGGATGATGGGTAGAAGGAGAAGTAGAAGAAGGGGAAAGAAGTGAGAAAGGGTGTGAAAGAGGCGAAGGAAGAGAAGAAGAAAAACTGTAGTGAAGACGTTTGCGAAGGTAAGAAACCTCTCAAGGATTATTATTCGAATGTAGCATCATATTCTATCCTAAAAATCCTGATATAATCAAACCTCATGAGAGCAAAAGAGACACATTGATAGAGAATGAGAGTAACACAATGTTCGCGGATTCATTTCTCATTGTTTCAGTGAATGCAATTATTCACACCCACTCCTATAGGGTACACAGTAACGAGTGACCCAATTTCAAGCACACATTTAAAACAATGGATAAGGCCACAAAGATCCATCTTGTGTATATGTGTGAGTGTGAGTATGAGCAGCTGGTTGTATTCAGATTAAGGGATCAGGAAAGTGGGTCACAATTGTAATATGTAAACCTATTCAATTGTAATATGAATACTTGCAATTAAGTATTGCAGAAGTGGTTTACTTTGAGATGAGATGCTGTTTTGAATAGTCACAATGCATCTGTTGTTTGGAAATTTAAAATTTTCCAAGTTGAATAATTTGAAAATGTGCCTTTATTTGTCGAAACTAAATTGTCAATGAAATTGAAGGCCAAATAGTTTAATAATAATACTAGTTTTAAACAAAATTCAATATTTATATGTAGATTTGTTGTTGATGTCGAAATCCATAATAAAATAGAACAAAGTTGAATGTTGTCAATTCCACTGTTTATTTTGGACCGTGGTTACGTGGCCTTACATGTCACATTTTCAACAGTACAGATCCAGTACTCAAAATAAACAGTGGAATTGACAACATTCAAAATTCAATATCATCAACTCTCATAAAATTGTTCCAAGTGTTTCGTTTAAACTTAGCTTTCAAATTTCAGTGATTTATTGTACAAATATACAGGACAGCCTTCATTTTAAATTGCTTATTAATATGTCGTCTTAATGTTCGATTACGTCTCATTTTTCAATTATAAATAATTATCATGTTTTTTTTTTTTTAATTTGTTGACTATATCCCAGGCTAAAAATTGCTTATTAGGATACCTTGCCAAAAACTGTGTCATATTTTTTATTGTTTAATCATGTTTATGTCTTATAAGTTTAATCTAGTTCTTTTTTAAATTTGTAAAACACAATCCAGGCTAAACGATTGCTAAATTAGCGCGCCTTTCCAAAATCCAATCAGGCATTAAACTACTTTAACTAAATTAAAATCAAGCAGAATTCATTTATTTCGAATTCCTTTAATTGCTATCAGTTTATACTGAAGACTTCCGCAATGGCGGATATTGACAACAGTATTTAATAGCTGATGGAAATCGATGAAAGCTATTGTACAAAAATATCAGTCACCACCGGGAATCGAACCACGGACCTCCCAATTGCCGGTCGGGCGCCTTAACCACTAGACCATGGAGACCTTTCTGCACAGTAGCATTCATTTTTAACTTGGCCATATCGGCTCGTATCTCACAAGTTAGTTCGAAGTTACTGGCAATTGGGAGGTCCGTGGTTCGATTCCCGGTGGTGACTGATATTTTTGTACAATAGCATTCATCGATTTCCATCAGCTATTAAATACTGTTGTCAATATCCGCCATTGCGGAAGTCTTCAGTATAAACTGATAGCAATTAAAGGAATTCGAAATTAATAAATTCTGTTTAAGTAAATTTGTCAGTTTGTTCAATTGTCAGTAACTTCGAACTAACTTAAAATCAAGATTCAAGACCAAAGTGGGATAAATAGTTTGATAATTATCGAAGTTCAAAGACAAAATTCAATTACAGCAACACTGAACTGTTTCAAGTGTTTAAGTGAACTTTCAAATTTGAGTGATTTATTGTACAAAAAATATACAATAAACTCTTCATTTTATCATTTATCTGCTTAGTTATACCTCAAATTGTTCAATTGTGTCTTATTTTTTAATAAAAGATAATTTTCATGTTTTTTCTATTTGTTGACTACAATCCAGCGTGAAAATTGTTTATTAGGATGCCTTTCCAAGATTTAATTACTGCATTTATTAATGTTTAATTAAGTCTTTGATTTAATTACAGTTCATTTTAAAAATTTTCTTTCAATCCCAAAACTACAATCTAGGCTAAAAATTTCTAAATTAGCGCGCCTTTCTGAAATCCAATCAAGCACAGATATGGTAAAAGTAGAAAGAACGAATATTTTCACTTTTCCTTAATGAGGTCACAATTATGATGCTCAAAACTACACCGCAAAAACCTTAAAGCCTTGGTTGTGTCTGTTGATTGGTTCAACAAAACAAAAACCAGAAAGAAATTGTTTGGAGAAACCACTCTCAGATTATCAGCTAAGTTGTATACTGACGAAATTACAAGCGAAATTATGATCTTTGCACTCGTTAAAAAATAATGAGTATATAAATCTCCGCTTGGAACAGATAGAACCGAAACAACCTAACGAGTAATACAATCTACCTGAGTATATAATAAAATCTGCTTAAAATAAAATTTCTTACATTAGCAAAACAAACGAAATTTTCTTAAAGCTGAACATAAGTTTTGGCAAATATGTGGGGGAAATATTTTGTAAAACATAGCGCATACCTCACATATTTTGCATATTTTCAGTTGGAACAAAGCTTGATACGAAATTCGTTTTTTTATCATATTGTCTATGACAAAATACTTGATGAACAAACTAAAATAAAACATGTCAATATATTTCTATTTAAATAGGTGAGTAAATTCAGTGTGTTTCATAAGTAAATCGTAAAATCGTATTTTAAATAGAAAGAAATACAATATCAGTTTTTATATTAGAAAATCTTCTTTTCGTATTTCCTGTTTCTTGTTTAGAACTCAATGGTTTTGTGTTTTTGTGTTAGCGTTTTTGAGATTTTTGACAAGACAACTAAAATAGTACAAAAAAGGTAATTTAATCAATTAGAAAATCAATAAAAAAGCATATTTACATAAACTAGGTTATCCCGGGTCGCACGAATGTGCTACTTTATTAAACTTTGTAAAATACATTCCAAATTTAGATTTTCTACATACTGAACGACAGAATTGCCTATGATGATAAGTTTAAGAAATTTTTTAATTCTTCTTCTTCTTCTTCTTTTTCCTTTTCTCCTCCTTTTTATTCTTCATCTTTTTCTTCTTCTTCCTCTTCTTTTTCATCTTATTCTCTTTCTACCTCTTCTTATTCTTCATCCTATTCCTTTTCTTTTTCTCCTTCTTTTTCTTCTCCTTTTTCTTCTTCCTCTTCTTTTTCCTCTCCTTCCTCTTCTTCTTTTTCTTCTGCTTCTTCCACTTCTTCTTTTTCTTCTTCTCCTTCTTCTTTTTCTTTTCCTCCTTCTTTTTCTTTTTCTTCCACTTCTTCTTTTTCTTCTTCTTCTTCTGCTTTTTCTTCTTCTTCTCCGACTTCTCCTTCTTCCCCTTCTTCTTCTTTTTCTCCTCTTTCTTCTTCTCCATCGTCTTCTTCATCTTCTCCTCTTCCTTCTCTTTCTTCTTCACCTTCTTCTTTTCTCTCTCTCTCTCTCTTCCTCTTTATCCTATCCTCCCACCCTCTCTCTCTAAATGAACAATGAAAAATAAACTTTGTTTCAAAACAGCTGATCATCAAATCATCATAAGTTGAAATGTGAAAATGTTCAGCTCACCGATCCCTATGTTAAAGAAGCAATGGCAAAAGTTGAAACTTTGATCGTTCATTGCTCATGTCCACTTTGATGCCTTCTTTCTTCAAAATGTAAGACCTTATCAAACATCTACTCGATGAGATCTTTCAAATGAGACGAACAAACGAACAAAATCGGAAGCAGAAACCACCGAGGAGTTGTCATCACAAAAATACATGTTCGCCTATTTTATATAAAGATAAATTCACTAAAGTTTAGGAACCAGACTATTGGAAATTTTCATATCATTCTCATACATTTATTCAAATTTATTCAAATATTTATTGTAAATTTGAAATCATTCTCATACTATATATTTACAAAAAGAGCAATACTTTAAAACCCTAACCAAGTCAACGCAACCGTCTTTTTATGTGCAGAACACTGAACTTTGCCTGTTATCAGACACTCGCACGCTCACACACACACACACGTACTTCCGGGAAGAGAGTATATATATGTTGCACAAGGAATAGTCTAGTGCGCGTCTATATGTGTATAGTCTGTAGTATTAGTAGTATATTTATATATGGTCTATTCTTTCAGTGTTGTGCAAAGTGCAATGGCAGAGCAGAGCAAGAACTGGTTTCAACGGGTTGTATTGGACATTTTGTTGTCCCATTACAGTGCAGGTGGTTGAGGATCTGTTCTCTGCTGTAAAATCACTTCCCGGTGGTTCGAAACCCACCTAAAACTGTAGGTACAGCTCATCAATCACCTTCATCCAACTTATTACCCACGCACAAGTCTCAGACCTATGTGGGCTTCATCCTCACCAAAAAAAATAAGAAAATTCTGCACCGTATTCTTTTCTATAAACATTTTCCTCCGTCTTTTTATGTTCGTTTCATATTTCTTCTTTTTCTTTTTCTTTTTCTACTTCTACTTCCTCCTCCTCCTCATTTTCATCATATTAATGTTTATCTTCATATTTCTTCTCCTCCTTTTCCAATTTTATAAGAGCTTTGAGAAGATAAGTTAATAGAAAAAATGTGTTTTATTCTCCTTTCCAATATATTTTTTCTCCTATTTCGCATTCACTTTCTTCTCCTAGAACTAGATGAAGAAGTAATTATTTCCTTCACTTTATTCTCGTTCATCTCTAACTTTTCGTATGCTTTCTTCTTCTTTTTCTCCGCCATCTTCTTATTCTTCTCCACCTTTTTCTTATCTATCCCCTTCTTCTTTAGCTCTTTCTTTTCCTTTGTTTTCTTTTTCTTCTTCTTCTTGGTCTCTTCATTTCTTCTTCTTCTCTCTTTTCTCCTCATCCTTCTACATCTTTTTCCTTTTCTCCCCATTCTTCTTCTTCTTTTCCTCCCTTTTCTACTCATCCTTCTTCTTCTCCTCCTCTCTTTTCTCCTCATCCTTCTTCTTCTTCTCCTCCCTTTTCTCCTTATCCTTCTTCTTCTTCTTTTCCTCATCCTTCTTCTTCTCCTCTCTTTTCTCCTCATCCTTCTTCTTCTTCTCCTCCCTTATCTCCTCATCCTCCTCCATCTTCTTTTCCCTTTTCTCCTTATACTTCTTCTTCTTTTCTCCCTTTTCTCCTCATCCTTCTTCATATTTTTCCTTTTCTCACCATCCTTCTTCTTCTTTTCCCTTTTCTCCTCATCCTTCTTCATCTTTTTCCTTTTCTCCCCATTCTTCTTCTTCTCCCTTTTCTCCTCATCCTTCTCTTCTTCTTCCTTTTCTCCATCTTTCTTCTTCTTCCTTTTCTCCTCATCCTTCTCCTTCTTCTCCTCCCTTTTATCTCCATCCTTCTTCTTCTCCCTTTTCTCCTCATCCTTTTTCTTCTTCTCCCTTTTCTCCTCATCCTTCTTCTTCTTCTCCCTTTTCTCCTCATCCTTCTTCTTCTTCTCCCTTTTCTTTTCATCCGTCTTCTTCTTCTCCCTTTTACCTCCATCCTTCTTCTTCTTCTTCTTCTTCTCCCTTTTTTCCTCATTCTTCTTCATCTTCTCCCTTTTCTCCTCATCCTTCTTCATCTTTTTCCTTTTCTCCCCATCCTTCTTCTTCTTCTCTCTTTTCTCCCCATCCTTCTTCTTCTCCCTTTTCTTTCCTTTTTCCTCATTTTTCTCCTTCTTCTTTTTTTTCTCATCCTTCTTCTTCTTCTTCTCCCTTTGCTCCTCATTCTTCTTGTTCTTCTCCCTTTTACTCCCATCCTTCTTCTTCTTCTCCCTTTCCTCCTCATCATTCTTCTTCTCCCTTTTCTCCCAATCCTTCTTCTCCTTCTTCTCCCTTTGCTCCTCATCCTTCTTCTTCTTCTTCTTCTTTCTTTCCTCCTCATCCTTCTTCTTCTTCTCCCTTTTACTCCCATCCTTCTTCTTCTACCTTTGCTCCTCATCCTCCTTCTTCTTCTCCCTTTTCTCCTTCTTCTCCCTTTTCTCCTAATTCATCATCATATACTTCTTTTTCTTCTTCTTCTTCTCCTCCATCTCCATTTTCCTCTTCTTCTTCGGCTCTTTCTCTTACTTCATCTGCATCATCATCTTCACTATAAAAGCACAGTTAATACCACTGGACAATAGTTGGGTCCAGAACAACTAGCATATATATAAATCCTGCAATTTGAGTGCATAATAACTGCATAATTCGAATGCATACGACAAGTTTATGACACCTGTAACGGTGTTAAGTAATGATAAGTACCAAGTACCAGTAGCAACCTATTCTGTGATATTCAAAATGATGTCTCACCGTAGCTGGTCTTTTAATGCCTATGTCATAAAAGAAGCTATTTCAACTACCATCTGCGACATTGAATATTCAAACCAATAATCCAAGACAATTTAGATGCTACATTTTAAGATGATCTGAATAACAAATGCGGTACAGGTTTTGTTATAGACATGAACGGTAGTTACGTCATTCAAATGGGAACAAAAAACATCCAATTTTATGACTTGATATAGACATCATTCTACACACTCAATTCTCTAATTCGTTATGTATTCATTTAACTAACATACAATCAATGTGAATACAACAGGATATTGCCCAAAATGACTTTCATAAAATTTCAAATTAGAATCGAAATCTTAGGTTAGGTCTGTTTCACTAAAAATTCTACCTTGAAGCACCTTGAGTCTTTTTCATAAATAGAATATTAATTTTGATTTTACTTTTAACCACCATCTCAGTCCAAAATAATATTAATATAATTTGAATTTTGAAATTTCTGAGCCAAAAATGGCCATTATGTAGACCGATAATTCCCAAATTTACCTTACAATTAATTGAGTAATAGACACACATATGAGTGATCATTTTTCATTTTTATCTAATAAACTTTTCAGAATATGTATAAAATCTTCGTATTTAGAATCCTAAATTCCTAAAATCCTAAACCATCGTACAATAAGTACAAGGATTAGTGAATTGTCATATCAGGGTTATCAGTAGATCTTTGTCAAAGAAAATAATTTTTTTTTAAATCTTCTGCTTTTCATTTTCTTCAAGTTTTTACTTTCCATTCCTTCGAAGTGTACATTTTCAATTTCTTCTAGTTTATACTTTTTTTGTTGCAGATGATGCCCGCAGGTGAATGGGTGAATGAGATTCGAACCCAAGGCTGTAGAAAACGAAGCCAGCCAGAGTCTTATCTTTTCACAGACAAGCACTCCAACCAATTGCGCTACCAGAGCCGCCATTGTTTTCTACGTTAACATATTGGTTTCTACGTACAAATCCAATTGGATGAAACTCACACAAGTCTGAGACCTGTGCGTGGGTAATGAGTTGGATGGTGATTGATGAGCTAGACCTACAGTTTTAGGTGAGTTCCGGATCACCAGGAAGTGATTTTACAGCAGAAAACAAAGTAATTTAAAATACAGGCATTTGAAATATTCCATTAAGTTTTTTTATATTCTCATTTGACTTGCTTCTAGTTTCCTTTCATTTAACAATAAATTGGTACTCAAAGAAAACTTAATTCAAAAGCACCTATGCAAAAAAAAAATACTCTAAGAATGAAATATAAGAATGAAATATAGAATGATATTAACCAAAATCTTGACGTTCTCGATTATAATACAAGAAGCCGAGGAGATTATCACTTGGTGAGTCACAATAGTAGCTTATTCAAACAAAAATCTAGTTTTATTGGTAGGAAACTCTACAAGCTATCGCAGTTTTTAAAGAGTCTTCAAAATATAGAAATATTTTTAAAATAATTGAAAAATTATCTAGTTAAAGCTTTTTATAGAGCACAAGAGTTCCTTTCACATCAAAATTAACCCTCACCTCAACTAATAGATATAATAATTATGGTAACTAGTGTATAAAATTGTATAATTGTTTATATGACTTGTTTTATACTCCTTAACTGGAGTCTCCAAGACGTAATCTACAAAAAATAAATAAAAAAGTTATATGAACTTCAACAGGTATATAAGCGAGTCGAAAATATTAAAATGCCAGAATAGCTTACACCACATCACATAAATTACAGACCCACATAATATTCTTACAGAAATGTATGCAGGTACAAGTTTATAGCCTTAAAATGAAAAATATCTCCAGTTTGAAATTTGAAACTTACAAATTCTCAGTTAGTAATCTAAATTTACTTTTTTTTCAAGTCATTAGAAAAGCATAATAAACTAATTTTTTTTGTAGATTACGTCTTGGAGACTCCAGTTAAGGAGTATAAGACAAGTCAGATCAACAATAAATTATACTCTTATACGCTTATAAACTAGTTACCATAATTACTATATCAAATTGTTGGGGTGAGGCTTAATTTTGATGTGAAAGGAATTCTTTTACACTATAAAAAGCTTTGTCAACTAAATATTTTTTCAATTTTTTTAAAAATATTTCTATATTTTGAAGACTTTAAAAACTGCTGTAGCTTGTTGTAGAGTTTCCTACCAATATAACTAGGTTTTTGTTTGAATAAGCTACTATTGTGACTCACCAAGTGATAATTTTCTCAGCTTCTTGTATTATAATCGTGTACTTCAAGATTTTGGTTAATATCATTCGTTTTTACATATAAAGTAGCTTCATACACATATAAGCAGTGTACAGTTAGGAGACCAAGTCTCTTGAACAACGGCCTACATGAATCTCATCTATTTACTCTTTCTATACACCTAACCGCTTTCTTTTGGATCTTAAACACCCTATCAATGTTTTGTTTTGATGAATTACCCCATACTAAGATACCTAATATGTGACAGTAAGAGCCCATGGTAACCTGTAAAAAGTAGCTTTCTGTCATTCAATCTAGCGAGCTATCGCAGGACAAATACCCCAGATGAAATTTTATAACATATTTTCTCAATGTATGGAGCCCAGGTCAATCGTCTATCCAACAAAACTCCTAGAAATGCAATGTTTTTTTCCTGGTCTAGTTGATTATCGTTTACAAACACGTTTATAGCCTATCTTCATTTGAATTATGCTTGTTTTTGAATTGAAGGTATTGGCATTTTATTCTATTTATTGTTAATTTCAACTGATTTAAGAATTGGACAATGGACTGCACACCTATATGGGCACTTATTTCTAAATTATCTAGAATGGAATTTCGGATACTTGCCATTGAAAACAATAATCAAACAGCATGTCTCATCATTTGTGTACCGTACCGTACTTTCCAATATCCTACAACCGTAGTAGGTTTTCAACCAAGAGCGATCGCTTGTGCTGTATAATGAAATGCCGTTTTCAGTGAAACACAACCGCAGTAAATTGTTCAGTTCATTGTCATCATCAGCTGTGTGTAATCATTAGCATACCCGTATTGTAGCTTTCCCTAGTAACAAAACACAAGCGACGACATTTCCATCTCGAAAATGTTGTGATGTTTGGTGATTGACCTTTAATGAAGATAAATGGCCTTACTATATTGTCTGCCCGCCTTTGTACATGAATATATCTATATATTTCATGGCCTATCCCGCCTTCTAAACATATATATATACAACTTAACATATACCTCCATCTATCCTACTATACCTATATATCTTGACATATAGAGTACCTCCATCTATCACATGACAACGCCTGATATATAAAGGTACAGGAAGCGGGATAAGTCATGAAATATATAGATATACTCGTACACGATGTCCAACGAAAGCGAGTCTATAGCACATGATTTGTTGAAGTTTTTTGTTTGTATATATTGTCGAAGAAAAAATAAATTAACTAGAAACTCATCACCTATTGATAAAGATGAGCTCATTTACAGTTAAATGTAACCTACCGTTAGAAGTGTGTTTGAAATGTTAATGATAGTTCGGTTATTTTTTTATGTTGTGTAGATGATAAATTGACAGTCATCTTTTGAAATGGAACCGTTTGTTTCAGAGGTTCGTCAATCACTGACCTATACCGTTGAAAATTTCACTGTACCTTCTAGGATGCGCCTGTCATTAGTTTTAAGTGCGAAAGTTTCTTTTCGTACACTTGTATTTAATACTAGCTATTGTGCCCGTCCTTCGTACGGATTATGTTTAGAAATAAGACTTTCAAATAAGAATTTCGGCTTTTTTGATAGCAACGATCATGAAGTTGTTAGCAGCTTAGACCCCGTTCAGACGATACAGTTTTTTTGCGGTACGGTTTTTTTACTGTACGGCGTCAACTGTACTGTGAAGTTCACACGGTCCGGCTTTGCTGCTTATTGCTGTGCTCTCCTCCTTCTTCCATTGCGCTTTCAGTTCAGTTTTATTTATTCCAGTCCAGGATTTTTTTATTTGTGTAAGATTTTTTTAAATAAGTTTCTTACTGAAGGTTTCTCTTAAATTTTGATCAAAGTACGCAAATTCTGGTTTCAATATTCCACACATTTTTCTCTCTTTATTTTTATATTAATCTTAAGTCTTGTCCCACAAGGCGGGTCTCTCATATATTAGAGAAATTAAATTTCCACACTTAATATCTTCCACTTCTGGACACTGGAATTCACTAATAAGAAGATCAATGCTGAAGAATATCAATGCTTACGATCTGAAGACTGCTTCCAGCGTAATAAGTGTATCGTTTGAACATATCCATTACCGATACAATACATGTGCCACCGGATACGGATAGTTATTTTGCGGTACAGCTGATTTTAGCGATACAGTTTTTGAAGACAAAACCGAATGTAGAAATCGGCTAGAACAGCTTTTTTACTGGATCCAGTCAAAACAGTATTGTATGAACATACAATATGAAACGTACATGCAAATGAAAGTACTGCAAAATAACTGATACAGCAAATTTACTGTACCGCACAAAAACTGTATCGTGTGAACGGGCCCTTAGTAAACAACTTAGAACGTAAGCAATTGGAGGTATTGGAGAGAATATTTTTTGAGAACAGCTGATTGATATATCATCATAAATTACGTGATTTGTTTTTATGTGGTAATAATAGTGCTACCTGGCGAATTCTCAAGAGCCTAGCACAAACCGCACCTTCCTAAAATGCTAATTTTTGTTTTGATAAATTGAAATAAGAAAATTTTGTTTTTTTTCAAAAAAGAAATAATTGATAAAACATAAGATGAGCTTTGATTCACCAGACATAATAATGTTTCCTAAAAGACTGCAATGCTCCGACTCCACAAGTCTGCAGACAGCGTAAATAACGCCGCGAAGGGCCCACCATTTATATTTGAGAACAGCTGATTGATATATATCATGATAAATCACGTGATTTGTTCTTATTCTTATGTGGTAATAAAACTTGGAAGAAATGTATCCAAAATCGCACAATACTTGGTTTTTAAACGTTTATTATTGTGTTAAAAAAAGTTAATTTAGTTTTTTATAGCTAAAGACATTGTCAAAAAGGTTTTCAATACTGATAAATAACTTAAATCCCGATCGATGCTCTCGTTTTTCAGGAGAAGGCCGCGTAAAATGTATCCAAAATCGCAAAACACTTGGTTTTTAAACGTTTATTACTCTGTTAAAAAAAAAGTTAATTTTGTTTTTTATAGCTAAAGACATTGTCAATAAACTGTTCAATACTGTTCAATAACTAAAATCCCGATCGATGCTCTCGTTTTTGAGGAGAAGGCCGCGTAAAATGCCTTTGGGGCCGTGACAGACAGACAGACAGACAGACAGACAGACAGACAGACAGACAGACAGAAAGTGAGATAAGACTATTTTCGGCTTATTTAATGTATAAAACGTAAAAAGAACCAAAAAATATACAATTCTGATAAATGTACAGACAAAACTCTAATTTTATTTATATATAGATACACAAATGTATTGACAATGTACATTTGTATTTAATTAGTAGGTTTGTATCCGATTATGTATTTTAATTTACTATATATTTGTATTTACTTAAATTTTACATTTTTTTACATTTATTTGCACTTACATTTGTATTTATTTGTTTTTACTATGTACATTTTTACTATGAGTTTTTCTATTTCTGCTTCAGTCGCTACAAAAAGGTTAAAGCTTATGATGATTGTTTTGTTTGTTTTAATGCCGCCTCTATTGGGCATGGCTTATGATTTACCCAGACATAGTATTTTAGTGGGGTATCATAATTGAAAAAAAAGGACTTTTTTATAACAGTTTCTTGAGTAGAGATTCTCTTTACATATCTATAAAATAATATGTATTTGTATATAAATAAAAATTTATGCTTTTACGCTTATTGTTTTGCATGACATGATTTGTGCCGTTATATTATAATTGTAGAAATGGGATTGTTTTATGTGTTTGTAACATTGCTTGTATGATATTTGTGTGTTTACGACGTTTTATGCTTGTGACTTCTCGAGGTATTTTTGAATGTTTGCAAATGCTTCTGTAACTTGATTTTTGTGAGATTGATTTTAACATGGCCTATTACATTTATATGTTCAATGGTTGAATAAAAATTTTGATTTTTTTTTAATGTGACCTTGCCAATATGAAATGTACTTTTGGAATATTCCACGTGAACGGGGGAAAAAAGTTACAAGATTTTTATAATTCTATAACTTTTGTTCAAGGAAATATTTGTAATTGTAACCAAATTTATTTCTATTTCTTTCATTTATCATCCTAGTCCTCCCTCTCCTTCTAATCCTTTTACTGTACTTCTCCTTCTACATCTTCTCTTCTACATCATGTGGGTTAAGTGGAAGAGGGGGCTCTTATGCCTCAACTTCGCCCACAGCACTTTTATTACTTGTAAAGTGCACAAATAAAGTCATTTATCTATCTATCTATCTCCTTATCCTTCTCCTCTTACATTTCTCATCTGTCATCCTCCTTCTCCATCTTCTCCATGCTCCTCCTCTTCATCAGGTTCTTTTATTTTCTTCACATCCCTTTGTCTTCATCCAATCTTTATCTTCTGGGAGAAAGGTTATTATTAAATTTTTAAAATTCTAACATTTTTATGCAAGTAAATTGTTTTGATTGTAACCAATTTTTTCTGATTTTCGACCTTGTCCTCCTCTCACTTCCTATAATTTTACTCATCTTCTTATCCTCTACATTTTTCTCCTTCTGCACCATCTCTTCCTACACTTCCTTTCTTTCTCCTTCTACACCATCTCTTCCTCTTTTCCTTTCTTTCTCCTCTTACATTTCTCGTCTTTCTTATCCTCCTACTCCTCCTCTTCATCAGGTTCTTCCATTTTCTTTGCAACCTTTCATCAGTATTTGTCTTCCTGGGGCATTTTAAACTTTACTAAGTTACGAAGCATAAAAATATCAAATATCTAAGTATAATACAGTATAGATAACGGATATGAATGGTTATGCAGTGCTATAAATGTCTTAATACAGCAAAAGAAGGCGGGAAAGAGGTGAGAAAATGAAAAGATTCATTCTTCTTTTTTCATTTAGGTTGTCCATTGTCATTCATTTCAGTACTCATTATTTATATATTTTTTACATTATCATTAAATACTAAAGAGATAAAGGAAAAATTGTATATTATTCTTAGTCCTTGTTGAACTCCCACCCTTGTATAAGGTAGACTTGTCGTCTTACCTTCATTGGGTGCGTACATTCCTCCTTACTACTGTATTTCTGTATTATGTATTGTATTGCAAAAAAGAAGGAATAAAATTTGAATTTGAAAAAAAAAATTTGATGCACTCAAAAATAAGAAAAGTTGAAAGAATACTAAAATTGAATGTGCATCTCGTAATATAGGATCAGAGAATTGACAAGAAATTCTCAACTAAAATAATGAAAAGGAAACTAAAAAATAAAAAAACATTACAGATGTTCCTATGCAAGGTAAATGGACTTTCAAAACATAACAACTTGGAAAGGAAACTAACTAATACACCATTAGAGATGTTTCTCGACAAAGTAACTAAATTTAAAAAAAATCACTTCAACACAAAAAACATTACAGATGTTCCAACAAAAGGTAGATTAAAATAAATTCAACACACACAAAACAAACTCAACGAGCTATAGCAACTATCTAAACTAAACAATATTACAGATGTTCCTAAGTAAGGTAGACTTTCAAAACATAACAACTTGAAAAGGAAAATAACTAATACGCAATTATTACAGATGGTCCTCAACAAAGTACCTAATTCAAAAAAATTTAAGTCAACAAAAAAAAAACACATTACAGATGTTCCTTCAAAAGGTAACTAGATTAAAATAAGTTCAACACATACAAAACAAACTCAACAAGCTAACAACCAACTAAACAAAACAATAAATAACATTACAGATGTTCCTAATTAAGGTAAATAGACTTTCAAAACATAACAACTTGAAAAGGAAACTAACTAATACACAATTATTACAGATGGTCCTCAACAAAGTACCTAATTCAAATAAATTTAAGTCAACACAAAAAAAACACATTACAGATGTTCCTACAAAAGGTAGATTAAAATAAATTCAACACACAAAAAACAAACTAAACTAAACAATAAACAACATTCCAGATGTTCCTAAGTAAGGTAAATAGACTTTCAAAACATAACTTGAAAAGGAAACACTTAGGGAAGTGATAGCCGCGAGCCGTAGCAGGTATCTGTTCAATCAGATAGAGATAAGCTGCGTTCTCGTTGGTCCTGTTTGTAACGGTGACCGATTAGATTGGCCAGCAAAAAAGACATGTTCTCTGCTGTAAAATCACTTACCGGTGGTTCGGAGCCCACCTAAGACTGAAGGTCCAACTCATCAATCACCATCATCCAACTCATTACCCACGCACAGGTCTCAGACCTATGTGGGCTTCATCCAAAAAAAAAACTACATTTAAAAAATTAAGTAAAAAAAAAAACATTACAGATGTTCTTACGAATTTTATTAATTTTAAACACCAAAAGCACCCTATAATTTTTGAACCAACCGCCTGCCGGAAAAAAAAAATATAGTTCCGTATTGTTTATTTTTTTTAAACTAGACTAAAATAAATTCAAAACACAAAAAACAAACCCAACAAGCATCATTAAGTAAATGTAGCAGGAAAAACAGTAAAATTGTACAAAAAATTACTCCAAACAAAATTGATCGGCACAAAAATAGTTGGGAAGAATGCCAACAACGTCTAAAGTTGAACTACACTATTTGTAACGGCTGTTCTAGTTCAAAATAAAAGAAGCCTACAACAATGCAACTAGACCTATGTAGTACGCCTACAAGAAGAATAGGGAATGCACCAATTACACGTTGTCTTGTACTGGATGATCACACTTCTCAGTACAGGAAATTTCCTCTAACCTTCTCATTGCATTGTTCGTAACTATAGGAAAATTGATGTTTTATTTCAAAGGCAATTTGTGTAGAACATTTTGTAACCTAGAATAATACTCGAGCTACACTGTTATCCATTGTATTGGTTACCGATCATCCTTAGTTGCACTATTATTACGGTCTTGTTTTTGTACTTTTTGCAAAAAGAAATTACATGAGTTTGAGGTTAGGAGTTGTTAGTGCCCTCTCTTCATCTCATCCTTAGCTCACCCCTTTCACTCATTCCTCATCCACATATTTCTTTTCTCATCCTTTTTCTTCCTCCTTCTTCTTTATTACACCTGGTCATTTCCACGCTTCATTTGTGGCCCGGCAATACTTCTTTACCTATATCCTTCTTGACCTTACCAAACAACGGACTTGAATATTTTCATTACTTCGCGTTCACAATACAACTTTGACAAGAGTTCTAGTCATGTTCATTTTTTTTTTTTGGAGAATGAAGCCCACATAGGTCTGAGACCTGTGCGTGGGTAATTAATTGGATGATGGTGATTGATGAGTTGGACCTAAAGTTTTAGGTGGGTTCCGAACCACCGGGTAGTGATTTTACAGCAGAGAATATTTGCTGGCTAATCCCATCGGTCACCCTTACAAAGAGGGTCCAGGAGAGCGTTGCTTATCTATATGATTGACCAGATACCTGCTGCGGCTCACGGCTATCGCTACCGAAATCAGAATGTTTTCTGTAGATATGGGCATAAAAAGAGCTTTCCAGTTCTACCCAAGTCCGAATAATAAACAGAAAAATTAATTCTTTACACCATTCTACAAAATGTGATTGCATTTGCGATGGTGGTTATCATTGAGTGCAAGCAGGACGTGCAGGATACATTATTTCAGTAGGAGCACAATCATTTCAGAAAGATAATGGTTTATTAGACTGCATTGGTCGATCTAGAGACAGAGCACAGAGTAGAGAGGATGGAAAATGGGAGAGGCGCACTGGGACCACAGGGGTCAGCCTCAGGCCAGACCGAAACTGGAACAAACCACACAGCAGAAAAAAAGAAGAACATAGGATGGAGAAGAAGAACGGAGAAGAAGAGGAACGAAGAAGAAGATGAAAAAGAAGAAGAACGAAGGGGAAGAAGAAGAACGGAGGAGAAGAGGAACGAAGAAGAAGATGAAAAAGAAGAAGAACGAAGGGGAAGAAGAAAAACGGAGAAGAAGAACGGAGGAGAAAAAAGAAGATGAGAGAAGAAGAAGAAAAGGAAGAAGAAGAAGAAAAAGATGAAGAAGGGGAAGATGATGAAGAAGAAAAACGAAGAAGAGGAACGGAGAAGAAAAAAAAGGAAGAAGAGGAAGAAGAGGAAGAAGAGAAAGAAGAGGGAGAAGAGGAGGAAGACGAGGAAGAAGAAGAACTAAGGGAAATAATAATAATAATGAAAATAAAAAGAAGAACGGATAAGAAGAAGAAGATAAAGAAGAAGAAGAAGAAGAAGAAGAAAAAATAAGAAACACGGAGGAGAAGATTAAGAAGAAGAAAAGGAGAAGATGATGAAGAATAAAGAAGAAGATAGAATAAGAAGAAGAGGAAGAACTGAGAGAAAGAATAAAAATATCAAGAAGAAGAAGAAGAAGAAGAGGAAGAAGAGGAAGTAGAAGAGAGGAGGAAGAAGAGGAAGAAAAACGAAGGGGAATAAGAATAATAATAAGAAGAACGGAGAAGAGAAAGAAGAAGATGAAGAAGAAGAAGCAAAAAAGAAGAATAAAGAAAAAGATGAAGAACGGAGGAGAAGAGGAACGAAGAAGAAGATGAAAAAGAAGAAGAACGAAGGGGAAGAAGAAAAACGGAGAAGAAGAACGGAGGAGAAAAAAGAAGATGAGAGAAGAAGAAGAAAAGGAAGAAGAAGAAGAAAAAGATGAAGAAGAAGAGGAACGGAGAAGAAAAAAAAGGAAGAAGAGGAAGAAGAGAAAGAAGAGGGAGAAGACGAGGAAGAAGAAGAACTAAGGGAAATAATAATAATAAAAATAAAAAGAAGAACGGATAAGAAGAAGAAGATAAAGAAGAAGAAGAAGAAGAAGCAGAAGAAGAAAAAATAAGAAACACGGAGGAGAAGATTAAGAAGAAGAAAAGGAGAAGATGAAGAAGAATAAAGAAGAAGATAGAATAAGAAGAAGAGGAAGAACTGAGAGAAAGAATAAAAATATCAAGAAGAAGAAGAAGAGGAGGAAGAAGAGGAAGTAGAAGAGAGGAGGAAGAAGAGGAAGAAAAACGAAGGGGAATAAGAATAATAATAAGAAGAACGGAGAAGAGAAAGAAGAAGATGAAGAAGAAGAAGCAAAAAAGAAGAATAAAGAAAAAGATGAAGAATAAGAAGAAAAAAAAGGAAAGAAGTAGAACGGAAAAGAAGAATAAAGAAGATGAAGAAGAAGAAGAAGAAGAAGAAAAGGAGGAGGAGAAGAACAAGAAAGGAAAGAAGGAAGAACTGAGAAGATGAATAAGAAGAAGAAGAAGAAGAAGAAGAAGAAGAAGAAGAAAATGGAGAAGAAGAAGAAGAAGAAGAAGAAAATGGAGAAGAAGAAAAAGAAGATGAAGAAGAAAAAGAAATAGAAGGAAAAAAAGAATAATAATGATAAGAAGAAGAAGAAGAAGAATAACTACAACAAGAAAATGAAAAAGAAGAAGAAGAACAACAAGAAAATAGCAGAACTGTAATCGGTTATGCGGACCAGTTCTTCGAGATTGGAAATTCAACAAGACAGCCGATATTATTGCACCGGTCACTGGACAGGAAGAGAAAGACTACTACCCAAAAGAGCAAACTTACAAGAGAGATAATCAGAATGAGGATGGAATACCATTAAAAAGAAAAAAAAACACTTTTTACCGTATTTGCCATTAATAAAATCTCCAAAATTTTGATAAGAGTCCGATTAGAAAGTTCTAGCAAAAGATGATAAGTTATTTGAATACAAGATTATCTTTCAACTTTCGTCTTGCAACATCTTACCACAGAAGATAGATTTCATAGAAAATATATAGATCTTCTACATATTTAAATAATATATAAAATATATTTAGATCTTACACCACATTTTTGGGAAACAAATACAGTATCAACAAATAAATAGAGGCTTGGAGCTGCCGCATGCTAAATTTGCCTCTACCTTCAACAACAGAAAATTTTACTCCAATTTTTTTTGAGGATTAAGCCCACATAGGTCTGAGACCTGTGCGTGGGTAATGAATTGGATGATGGTGATTGATGAGTTGGACCTACAGTTCTAGGTGGGTTCCGAACCACCGGGAAGTGACTTTACAGCAGAGAACAGTGTCTTTTTTGCTGGCCAATCTAATCGGTCACCCTTACAAAGAGAGCCCAGGAGAACGCAGCTTATCTCTATCTGATTGTACAGCTTTTACAAGGAATTGACTATTTCCTCGAATTTATTGTTTTTAAGTTTCTTTTATGGACGTTATATAGAAATATAAAAGTGGGGATTCCTGTATCACAAGATCCAAAATGTCGAAATGAAACTTTAGCTAAACTACAAAACTTAACACAATATCACAATAAATTTCATGAATGGTAGGTTTGATGAAAAGTAATAATATTCCATCAATTGTGTTAAAAATGTACAAATTTTAGTAAAATCAGTCAAAAGTTCACATGTTTCCGCGCCAAAAATAAAGATGATAGATTTCCTCCAGTTAATACTAATCGATGATATTTAAGGTTGTGATGATTTTAAGGGAAGTGATAGCCGCGAGCCGTAGCAGGTATCTGTTCAATCAGATAGAGATAAGCAGCGTTCTCGTAGGTCCTGTTTGTAACGGTGACCGATTACATTGGCCAGCAAAAAGACACTGTTCTCTGCTGTAAAATCACTTCCCGGTAGTTCGGAACCCACCTAAAACTGTAGGTCCAACTCATCAATCACAATCATCCAATTCATTACCCACGCACAGGTCTCAGATCTATGTGGGCTTCATCCTTAAAAAAAATATGAACATGACTAAAACTCTTGTAAAAAAATTTTATTAGTTTATTTAGTTAGTTTTTATAGAGGTTACATAGAAATATAAAAGTGGTGTGTCCTGAATCAAAAGACACAAGACGTCAAAGAACCTTTGGCTAAACTACAAAACTTAAAACAATATCACAATAAATTTCAAGAATGGTAGGTTTTATAAAAATTAATAATATTCCATTAGTTGTGTTCAAAATGTACAAATTTTAGTAAAATCAGTCAAAAGTTCACATGATTTCGTACCAAAAATAAAGATGTAATTTTATCTCTGTGTGTTTACGTTTCTTTCTGTTATTCGGAGAGTTCAAATTCCTAATTCAGTAGGAGAAAAACAACATAAAGAAAGAAAAAAGAAAAGTGAGTAGCGCCACCACAAGCGAGCACAAATGGCGCCACAATTACCCAAACTTTTAGAGCCTAATGACTTCTGAAACTAAGTGAGGGGAAAGAAGGAAAACAAACAAGTCTAAGGAGGGGTGGGAGGGAGAGAGTGGGGAAAAGAAGAAAAAAGTGGAAGAGGAAGAAGAAAAAGAAGACGAAGGAGAAGGAGAAGGACAAACGAAAGAAGAAGAAGAAGAAGAAGAAGAAAAAGAAAAAGAAAAAGAAAAAGAAAAAGAAGAAAAAGAAGAAGAAGAAAAAGAAGAAGAAGAAGATGGGAGTAGAAGAAGAAGAAGAAGAAGATGGGAGTAGAAGAAGAAGAAGAAGATGGGAGAAGAAGAAAAAGAAAAAGAAAAAGAAGAAGAAGAAGATGGGAGAAGAAGAAGAAGATGGGAGTAGAAGAAGAAGAAGAAGAAGAAGAAGAAGAAGAAGAAGAAGAAGAAGAAGAAGAAGAATAAGAAGAAGAAGATGGGAGAAGAAGAAGAAGATGGGAGTAGAAGAAGAAGAAGAAGAAGAAGAAGAAGAAGAAGAAGAAGAAGAAGATGGGAGTAGAAGAAGAAGTAGAAGAAGTAGAAGAAGAAGAAGAAGAAGAATAAGAAGAAGAAGAAGAAGAAGAAGAAGAAGAAGATGGGAGTAGAAGAAGAAGAAGAAGAAGAAGAAGAAGAAGAAGATGGGAGTAGAAGAAGAAGTAGAAGAAGAAGAAGAAGAAGAAGAAGAAGAAGAATAAGAAGAAGAAGAAGAAGAAGAAGAAGAAGAAGAAGAAGAAGATGGGAGTAGAAGAAGAAGAGATGAGAAGAAAAAGAAGAAGATGAGAGAAGAAGAAGAAGAAGAAGAATATGTGATTAGAAGAAAAAAGAAGATGAGAGAAGAAGTAGAAGAAGAAGAAGAAGATGGGAGGTAGAGAAGAAGAAGAAGAAGAAGGTAGAGGAGAACAAAAAGCAATAGCGGGAGAGAAGAAGTAGAAGAAGGATAAGCGAAAGAAGAATAAGAAGCAGGAGAAGGAGGAGTAGGAAAGGCGTAAGAAAATAGTCAAAAGAAGATTAAAAAAGAACGTGGATTAGGAGAAAAAGAAGTGGTAGTAAAAGAAAAATGAAGCAAAGGAAGAAGTAGAAGAAAAAATGAAACAAAAGAAGGTGAATAAAGAGTAGAAGACACAAAAGAAGAAGAAAAGGCATAAGAAAATAGACAAAAGAAACAGAAAAGAAGAAGGTGGAAGAGAAGAAGAAGTAGGAATAGTAGAACAATAAGCAAAGGAAGTAGAAGAAAATGAAACAAAAGAAGATGAATGAGGAGTAAACGAAGACGCAGAAGAAGGAGATGATAAGGAATGAGAAGAAAAGAGAGAAAAGAAGTAGAAAAATAAAAAAAGAAGAAGAGAAGTAGGAGTAGATGAAAAACAAGCAAAAGAAGAAGAGAAGTAGGAGTAGATGAAAAAGAAGCAAAAGAAGAAGAAAATAGACAATAGAAGAAGAAGAAGAAGAAGGAGGAGGAGGAGGAGGAAGAGGAAGATGAGAAATATAAGAAGTGAAAGTAGAAAAAAAAAGAAGCAAAAGAAGAACAAAATGAAACAAAAGCAGGTAATTGAGGAATAGAAGACGTTGGAGAAGGAGATAAAAAGGCATATGAAGAAAAATGGGCATAAGAAGAAGTAAAATAGACAAAAGCAGAAGAAGAAAAGAAGAAAGAGGTGGTTAAGAAGGAAGATGAAAAACATAGGCCCGACGAACAGTAGCAACAAGAATAACACCAAAATTACTTTGGGGGCAAATCATCCGCTGATGTACACAAAGCTATAAACAAATACTAGCATGAAGCAGGATAGGGGATGTAGGGTGGTGGCAGGCGGAAAAAGTATAAATCTAAACAGAGGGTGGATGATAACTTAGGGGCACAAGGAGGACTAGATTAATGGCCCCAAACAGCCATGTGGAAGGAAACAATCAATACAGCTTTTATTCTGGAGAAAGAAGAGCAAACAGTACTTAAGTTGTTATCACACAAGTCTCCCTCAGTGGCTTAGTGACTTTTGTTTTCTTCAAATTTGGATAGCTTTTGTCCTAGTTGTTGGAATCAGTAGAGTTCGTATTATCGAACGTTTGGATGGAAAAGGAGAAAAAACTCTATACAAAGCGAAATTTCTTTAAAAGATTTAATGTGGAAATACTGTAAGTGTAAATCAACGAACCCATAAGACCAATAGAAGGGGCGTATGCACTAGCGTAGCATACAGGAGGTGAAGCCGTCTGCCATCCATGTAGTGGATAGAAAGACGAAATCGTGTTTTCAAGAGCAGGAAATTTCAATGCGCGCTCTCCAAATAAACTGCAGTTTAACACACTTAGGATTAAGATATAACTTTCAAACTTGGCATGAGTATAGACAATTAGTTTCTGAAGATAACAGTGGCATTATAAAAGTTAATAGTTACCTCTATAAATTTTAATTAGTTGTTTAAAGTTATAATTTTTGTCCGAGTTTCAAACATGACATAAAAAAGTGAGTCGGCTACCAAAATTTTCATCTTTTGGGTAGAGATGTGATCAAAGCGAGAAAGTTGTACAGAAATAACTGAATTTTTTCATGATTTTTATTTTAAAATACGACCTATACTTTGGATACAATGTTAGGTTGAAGTGCGATCGGGATGGCGCGCTGTCGTCAGCCGGCTTGTGCATCCAGAACCACAAAGCCAATTCATCACTTATTTCTTGTGTTAGATTCAATACTTCCTTGAAGGTTTATTATTATTATTGTAATGTAATAATATTATAGTTGAATTGTTTTTAGGAAATTATTGATTAAATTAGTCTAACCTTCAATTCTTTCCATTATGAACGCAAATGAACAAGATCCAAATAGGAAAATGTTTATTAGAACAATTTTTTATTTCATTTTATTAATCACATGTTGAGCATTATATCCTGTACA
The DNA here is from genome assembly GCA_948455865.1 of Conomelus anceps. Taxonomy (NCBI): domain Eukaryota; kingdom Metazoa; phylum Arthropoda; class Insecta; order Hemiptera; family Delphacidae; genus Conomelus; species Conomelus anceps. The sequence goes on from OX418221.1 coordinate 50,162,295, forward strand.
ATATAAACATGAGCCAATATTCTTAAAATATAAACTCATCTCCATTAAAATACATAATACATACAATATAACTCAGTTTTAATATGAGTTATTATAGAAATAAATGTCACAACTTTTTTAATTTCTCTACTATGCTGTTACACAATGAAATTATAAAATGAAAATTCATCTTTAAAGTCATGTAACTAAATTGAATCGTATAAATCAATGACTACAAAACGTTGAAAGTTTACTTACTTTGTCTAATGGGGAAATAGCCTATTGTGAAGACCCTACTTTCGCTATCCAGAATGATATAACTTCTATATGGGCGCCACCAGATCAACTTTGGGTTGATAAAAAAAAGTATTCTTCAAGCACTCGTGAAGACACTGAGTATTGTGCTATGTGTTAGAGAAAGAGACTATTCTATTTATAGAAATTATGAGTGAGAATGTCAAACAACATTAAGATTATTAATTATTATTGTTGTGACTAGACAGGGATAACAAAAGACAATAATTGTGATAGTGGTTTTGTGATGTCTTTTATGATCGCTGTGACTAGATTTGCAAAGTAAATACATTATCCAGTTCAATTCAGCTTTTTGTTTTCTCTTTCTCCTACTGTTCTATTTCATGTTAAGTAAAAGGATGTGGCAGTCAAATGACAGATATTAATGATATAATGACGGATATAATATAGGAAGGTATGTGAAAAAATGTCACTCCATTAGAAAATTAACTATTTTTCGAGTAAAGTTTGAGTAATCCTTGTTAACAAAATTCATCACAGAATGCCTCTACTCACAATTAAAATTTCAGAATTAGATCAACTGAGAAATGACATTTCTATAATTTATCCGTCTCAAGAATGAGCAATTCATATTATGAAGAAACAGGCTGGCGATGTAATGCGTGCCGTACTGGTAATAGCAAAAACCGGCTTATCAAGCGCTCGCCACTTGGGGAGTCATCCCTGCGCCGCCATATTTGTAGTGGACGAGCGCCTAACAAGTGGCTTCACCTCGGCGACAAGAAGCCCCTTCTATTGGTCTTATGTGTTCGCTGGTGTAAATACAATAGAACAATGTTTGAAAATAAAAATTATCAAGAATATAGTTGAAAGAAATAGTCTAATGAAAAAAAAATTATTGTCAATCAAAATAATTAGTCTTTTTAGTTAAAAAAGTCTGTAATTTCTGTCTCTTTTACTGCATCAGTATAGCTTGAATACTGAACCAAGACTGAAAAGTGAACTGAGTTTAGTGAAAAATGCTGCAAGTTTATGCAGGTTTGAACATGTTTGTCAACAAGATACTGTACAGAAGCCTAATGCATTAATATCCTACAATATCGTACACTTACCATAAGAAATATACACGTACTGAATAATAACTCAGTAGAACTTCGTATTATCGAGAGATTTGATGACAAACTTCGAATAAGTTAGTTTGAAGTGACTGACAATTGAATAAACTGACAAATATACATAAACAGAATTTATTAATTTCGAATTCCTTTAATTGCTATTACTTTATACTGAAGACTTCCGCAATGGCGGATATTGACAACAGCATTGAACAGCTGATGGGAATCGATGAATTCTGATGAAATCGATGATTATCGCGTGTTGCAGTCGGGTCAGAATCTGTAATTTACTTCGTATTATCGAGTGTACCAAAATGCATTGCATTTGTTCGAAAGATCAAGAGTTTTACAGGGGACCGGGGATGTACTTCGTATTATCAAGAGTTTCGTATTATCGAATGTTTGTATTATCGAGAGTCGACTGTATGTATTTATGACATTTCAAATTTCAAAATTCAAAATTATATTAATCTTTTTTGGACTGTGATACTGTTTTTTTAAAAGAGAAATCATTTAGGATAGAATTTGATAGGACTATCATGGATAGATTTTTTATTTATTTGATAAGACATTGTTTTTCTATTTATTTATTTTTCAATCTCTTTCAAAAGTGTGTCCAAGTTCAAGGTTGAGATTTCTGGTTAAAACTTTTTTAGAAATTATCAATTTACTGACAGTAGCAATTTGTCAAGACATAAGCTGTTCCTATTTGTAAACAATGTATTTAAATAGTATACAACATACTATGGCGTTCTACATAAAGTAAATTTAATTTTTAGTGGTAATATACTGTGAGCTTCATTAATTCTGAAATAATAATACTATTACTACTACTACTACTACTAATAATAATAATAATAATAATAATAATAATAATACAGTAATAATTTATTTTTTTATTTTTTATTATCTCACTTTTACATGACAAAATCAATAATATAAGTACAGTATACAGATACAAGCATAATTTATACATACATTGTGAGAATAGTGGTAGAATAGTAAATTCAATCATCTTTATTCTGGTGGCTACCCTATGAAGCTAATTTTAGCTTTTATTAGGGGTTTTTATCAAATTATTTTTCTGTTTATTTTTTTGTAGACTTATTTCAATTATTATACCACAGTATTGGTTTAATAATAATAATAATAATAATAATAATAATAATAATAATAATAATAACAATAATAATAATAATAATAATAATAATAATAATACAAATAATAATAAAGCGTATTGCTTCTATTGGTGGCGAGACCCTCACGGGAGTTCTACGTCGCCGTTTAAGCCATGTTACGGGAAACATGGTGGCCCCTCAATTTTAGGTAGGTTTCGAAACAGCGGGTAAGTGATAATGAAGCTTAAACCATCAAAACTTAGAAGCACGGTCACCCATACAAGCACAGTCTTGAGCGCTCGTGACTGAACATATCGATCGCATGAAAACCATGATCACTGCGTGACCATCACAACCTGATTTACCAACATGAAAATGTGAGCGACAATATTTTAAAGAACGGCGTTTTTATGTACCGTAGACATCTATTTTTAAAATTCCGTGTAATTTAATTAATCAACCATCCTTTTAAAGGAGAAATAATCGTAATTTTCAGTGGTAATGTAAGGTCCTGGTATTCAAACCTCTCATTTCAAAAACTAGCGTACTGTAGTTTTCAAATAACTTGACAGCAGTTGGGTTCAGATCTAGCAAGTCCTCCCATCTGCTACACGCTGCCAAGTTATATGAAAACTACAGTACATGACTAGTTGTGTCTGAAATTGCAATACAACAAAAACAAAAATAATAATTTACCAGTAAATAACTCACTTGACAAATTGCGGGATTGATTAAATGAAGAAATAAAGATTAAAGGTTGGAAATAATAATAAAAATTAAAGATTGTAAATAAAAATTTTCGGCTCTAGATGAGAAATATAGTTTTCTTAATTAAGATTGGAAATATAGATCCTGACAATGTTTCCAAACTTCTCAATTTGAATACTAGCATACATAACTAGTTGTCTGATATTCCAAGATCTTATAACAAAAACAAACATAAAAATAATAATTTCTGACTAAATAACTTACTTTTAACTCACATCAAAATAATTCACATCTTGTGGGATTGATTAACTGCTTTCAATAAGGGCGAATTTAGATTCAAGATCCTCGCTACCAAGTCGAGTTCAAAAGCTTTATCAAACTTAATCCACTCACTTTGCCAAATCTGGAGAAAATACTGCTTAATTAAAAACTAAATATTACAAATACAAATATATTAAACCAAAATCAACCACCTATTGGGTATAGTTTAAGGCTATTATTTAATAGTTTAAGGCTGGGTTGAAAAACTTCATTAGACCTAACTCACTTACCAAGATAACGAGCGAAATCTGGAGAAATTTCTGCCCAATTCATAATCGTCCACACCACAAAAGATGGGGGGGGGGGGGAAATTATTAGACAAAAATTGAACCAACAACAAAACAAGAGCATGACTAATGACACGGCCTGTTATAATATGCACAAAAAAGATCAGCAGGTGGTAGGAAAAGAACTGTGGTCGGCAAGAATGAAAAATATAAAGCGATGGTTAGTGGACGGACGGCTCTCTTGAGAAAGCCGTAATTTTAAAGAGTACTCTACTCTGGGCACTGAGAGTTGATCTGTTCCATGCATTGTTCCCCGAAAGGGAGGTTAGGCCGATTAGGTATGCTTTCCCAAATCTTGAGTGCTCGACCATTGACGATGACAACAAAAAAAAAACAAGGATAACAAAATAGAGAGGTAATTCAGCGTAGGCCGCTGATTATCTGTAAGAGCGGCTAGGCTGTGTCTCAGGATCGCAGGATTTGGACCGCTCAAAAACGTGCTTTTTCTAGGCATCCTCACAGCTATTAGAAATTTGCTGGTAACGACAGATTGAAATGGAGAGATGTCAGTTTATCGGAATTGAGATGAAAGAATAATTGAATTTCCTTCCAACTTTTACACCTTCCCTGCGTCCCTTGAAATGCATATACAGAGTGTTTCGGAACTCTCTGCCAATACTTCTAGGCAGTGTTTCTGGACCACTAACTAAAGTAAATATCATAATAATTTTTTTCTATAGTCCCCAGTTACTCACACAGCCGCCATTTTGATTTTTTCACTCATTATTTTTTATTCAAACACCTCTGAATGCATAATTTTGAAATTTTGCATACAGCTTTATAACTATTAGAACACTCTAAAAAAAATTAATAAAAAAACAAAATGGCGGCCATTTAAAATCTTTGAACAGGATTAAATTAATAATGGCTAATGATATCAAAATTTGACTAGAATAACTGTTTTTAGCTATTTTTATTGCAAATCCAACGATACCTCATTTTTTAAGATTGGCCAACAGTTAACAGAGATATGCTACTTTTTAGGGTGTGCAGTGGTTGAGAAATGGTTGCAGTTGTTCGCTTCCAACCACCGCACACCCTAAAAAGTAGCATATCTCTGTTAATTGTTGGCCAATTTAAAAACATGAAGGACTCGCTGGATTTGCAATAAAAATACCTAAAAACAGTTATTCTAGTCAAATTTTGATATCATTAGCCATTATTAATTTAATCCTGTTCAAAGATTTTAAATGGCCGCCATTTTGTTTTTTGATGTCGGAAAATTCTGATTAATTTTTTTTAGATTGTATTAATTGTTAAAAATCTGTATGCAAAATTTCAAAATTATACATTCAGAGGTGTTCGAATAAAAAAATAATGAGTGAAAAAACAAAATGGCGGCTTTGTGAGTAACTGGCGATCTAGAAAAATTTTATAACAATATTTACTTTTGTTAGTCCAGAAACACTGCCTAGAAGTATTGGTAGAGAGTTCCGAAACACCCTGTATATAAAAACAAAGACCAAAAGTTCAAGGAACTTGTGGAAGACTTGACAACCCTTTTGAATAATTACTTTTCAAGTGTCCCTTGATATACAGAAACTTCAAGGTGGGGTTCACAAGGACCTTAAACGTTACTTCATTTAAATAAATTAATACCGATATCATTTCCTTTGTTTATCAATCATCCACTCATAAAAAATGAAGTTAACAATTATTTCGAAAATAGTTAATAATTTAATGATAATGATCAAACAAGTAAAAATAAGAAAGCAATCAAATGCCTATTATTTACTTAGTAATATACAGTAAAACCTCGATTATCCGTCACTCTTTGTTCATCAAGCATCCACTCATACAAATGAAATTACCAATTATTTTGAAAATAGTTAAGAATTTAATGAGAATTTCAAACAAGTGAAAAAAAAACAATCCTTTGATTTATATACAATATAATATAAATGATATACATATATTATATAATATACAGTAAAACCTTAATTATCCGTCACTCTTTCAACCAACACTTTCTGTTATCCGTCATTGCAAAAGTGAGAATTTTACGATTTTTTGCTCATTGTACAAAGTTCTGTACCCAGATTATAGTATATTTTTGATGATGAAATAAATATTAATATAGACTACAAATTGAATTAAATCCTTTTGTACACTGTTTTATTTTCCAAACTTCCCCAAACTATTTTCATTTTAGAGCACTGAGCACGTTTATTGATGGCATTTCTACTATCCGTTATTCAGTCTATTCAGTTATCCGTCACGGCCTCGGTCCCGGTTCCGAAAGTGACGGTTAATAGAGGTTCTACTGTATGTGTACAATATACCAATGAATGTAAAGCTTCAAAGCTAACCGTAGAACAATATTTCTATGAGCGATTGCCTCAAAATGACAAAAATAATTTCTACATAAAGTAGATTATATTGGGAAATATGACAACTGGGTATAGTGCAATACGTCAGAAATTGTTACATTCCTCCTGAAACACTCTCTATAATATAATAATCCATATATACAGTAATAACATACACACAATCACATATTTCACATTAATTCAAATAAAACAACAAAATAGGCCTTCCTTGTTCTTATAAAACAGAGAAAATCAAACAAATACTGTTCGAGATGTTTAATTTTCTCATGCTCCATTTGTGTAAACAACGTGCTTGAAATATCTCTGATAACACACTCAACACGAGAGAAAGAGAGAGAGAGAGAGAGAGAGAGAGAGAGAGAGAGAGAGAGAGAGAGAGAGAGAGAGAGAGAGAGAGAGAGAGAGAGAGAGATAGTGAGAGAAAGAGAAACCGATCAAGACAATGGGAGGATAAGTACAATCAGATCCGGGTTTCAAGTGTTTCTAGCCGTGATACAAACTTGTTTATAGGTTCAGCAAGAGAACGTTTTTCCTCTATTGGATTAGACAGATAAAACATGCACTTTCAGTTGCAGTGAATGCATTTATGGATTCGTGAATACTTATTAGAACACTTTCCATATTGGTAATGACATTCACGTGAGATAGATAGGAAGACAGTGAAAATTCAATCAATAATAATCGAATAACAATAACATAAGCGCTTGAAAAACCTGGATGAGAATTCAAAGCTATTGTTATATATTTTGGAATGTCTAAAATCTAAACTTTTATATCTATTTCCAGTAAAAAATATTCTAAATTTTTGTACAAAAATTTTGTTCTTTGATTTCTTGTTCCATAACGATCTGCGCTGTCAATTTCAACGTTTTATTGCAAATTCAACGACTCGCGGTCAATTTTAATTTTGAATAAATAATATTTCTACTCACTTTTTGGCCAAGCGTTTGGCCAAAAGTGAGAAGAAATATTATTTATTCAAAATTAGAATTGATGCCCTAAAAACGGCCTTTGAAAATGAGACTCCATGACTCGAAAACGTTTGGCCAAAAAGCGAGTAGAAATATTCGTTTGAAGATGAGTCTCCATGACTCGAAAACGTTTGGCCAAAAGTGAGTAGAAATATTATTTATTCACAATTAAAATTGACTGTAAGTTGTTGAATGTACTATAAAAAGTTAATTTTTTGGTATTTCTATATGCCACATTTCTGCATCTATAAGAAAGAGTAGGGGTGTGTATGTGTGAGTGTGTATGTGAGTCTTGCGGATTTCACAAAAACGGTAACGATTAGAAACACTAAATTTGGTGCAAAGATTCTCTAAACTCAATTTAGTGCACCTTGAAGTCTGCTTTCTCATTTTCTATTTATTTTTAATAATGTTATACCTCAGAATTTTAGTAAAATGTGTTAGATGTAGGAAACTCACAGAGCAGCTGATAATATGATTTACAATCCACTTCTTTACTTTCTTTTAAATACATTTTTCCATTGAATACCAGTCCATATTTGTAGCCTATACCTTTATATGGCATTCAAGACCAACAATCTATGTACAATAAAGGCAGATGATTGATATTCAAGTACCTTTCAATCGTTTTGCCCTACGGAGATGCAAGAAAGCAATATACGGTACACCTTAGTATAATAGAGAATAGGTAATTCTGGTATAGAATACCAGTCGTGAAGCATTTTATGTTCCATTGTCTTAGCATACAGTACATCAATTACATGAATGCTGGTTACAACTGTTTTTAATATCGACCAACTATATTTCTTAAGGTAGTATGGAAGAAGAAAAGTTACTTCACCCGAGCAATGGGTCAATAAACAATTGAGCACCACCAACTTAAGTGCCAAAGACGAAACGGCCATATTTTCCACCTTTTTTCAATCGCTTAAATACTGCTGACACCACAACTTTCACTTTACATCAGCGAGACTTTATCACAGTTTAATTTATAGCCTAACATTATATCCACTTGCTAATTCATATAATCATAGGGCAGGTGAACAGAAGAGATAAAAAAGATAGGTGGCCGCCATTTTGAAACAAGTAACGTAATAATATTATGATGAAATTTACTATTGACATTTTCTGTCTAGAGGTTTTCATGAAACAGGTTTTCATGAAGCAAACTAACATCGTTAATGTATTCGTTCATCCACTTGTCGGATGCATTCGATAAGCATTCGTATGCAAATTGTCGCAGATCTTTACAGGGATCTTTCATCGGGTCGTAAATTTTATAGCTTAGTAGTGACTTCTGTAGGATGCGAATTGTTTATGGAAATTTGCATTTTTTTCAACTACTGTGGATAAATTCTAAACTAACAGCTTTTTTGAGGGTTATGAGATTGAATGAATGATAAAATTGGAAATTACAAGACTGCAGGAAATTGAACCCGGAACCTAGAAATTGTTATCAAGATTGACAAATTTTTAATCGATCACTGATAGACCTGGAACCATGCATTTGCAAAAATGAATATGGACAGGCATTTTACTTGAGATGACAAAGTATAAATAATTTGAGAAATAGAATGCAAATAATAAAATGATAAAAACATTTATTTCTAATTGAATATTTATTATTTCTATGTCTAATTCTAAGTCATATATTCTCGTATTATTATTTTTATTCAGATTGGTAATAATGCGGTAGTTATTTATCAGCTATATGTTATATCAGTTACGTCCATATAAATTAGATTTGATATTCTCATAGCCACAGTTCGATCGAACTTAAAATACATCACAGCTTCTATTGAACTGATTCTATTGGCTGATGGAATGGGAGGAGCCTTTGATGGGCTGGACTACGCCATTCTATTTAGCCAATAGTAACAAAATGAGTAGGTAATGTGTTGAGCTTCACTTTTTTCGAAGGAGGAAGCCCACATGGGTCTGAAACCTATGCGTGGGCGATGAGTTAGATGACGATGATTGAGGATGATCACTGAATTAGATTTAGTATAATTTATTGTGCATGGCATTATTCTGACCAGGGTGGTCCCTGGTACGGCCCCCATAAAGCGGCTTAAAATAGGTTTTATGTCCCAAATTACGGACCCCCCTTGAGAAATTTCTGACTACGCCCATGAATCTGAAACTATAAATGCTTCTATATTTAATAAAAACTAGTAGTTTACCCGTGCTTTGCAATGGGATATTTAAATTAAACATCTAAAATACGGATTTCAACCGCTAATGCCAATAAAATTCCAAAAAGGGAATTAGGAGCTGCAATATTGATACAAAACAAATTTGTTGCTTTGACTTGTGACTTGCAGCTTTTTTGCATGATAGTGATGTATTATGTTTCAGCTTTTTTATGAGCTCCCTGCATCTTAACACATTTTAATAGAGCAATTTAGTAGTGAGTTTTATCTAAACACAGATAGTGTTTTTTTTTAATTTAAACACAGTAATAGTGTCACAGTAATAGTTGAAGTTGTAAATTAATTTTGGAAAGTCTGGAAGGAAAATCAAAAATCGGGCTTCGAGGTGCACTGAATCGAGTTTAGAAAAGGCTTTGTGTCAAATTTAATGTTCCAAATCGCTGCCGTTTTTGTGAAATCCCTGACAAAATACACACATACCTAGTCCTCTCTTATTGTATAGATAAATGAATATTGGATCTATTTTTTTTCGTAATACTACGATTCAGCATGAATTTTATTAGAAATAATTCAAGAGAAATTTCAACCACCTTTCTGATACAATCACAGAGTAACTTCTGCGGTCGTGATCACACGGTGATTCAATTCCGTGGTGATCGTGTTCTAGTGAATCATAGATCATGCACTCCAGTGATCTTTCCCAAGTGCCACTACAAGTCTACAAGTACTTGTTGCCAGAGCTGCTCCAGCTAATTACTCGAATTAAATTGAATTGAACTCGACATCGACCTAGATTCTGTGAGGCGGTTGCCAACCGGTTCCTTCTGTCAATGAATCCACTCTACAACTGGACATTTTCTTTACTAGAGTTTTTCCTCAACTGGGAAAGCCTACGGTAACCGAATGCCGTTCGGAAAACAGTTAACAGAAAAAAATTGAAGCAAGAAAAATGTCCAAACCGAGAATTGTCCGAAAACAAACAGATAGTGGAAAGAAATGGGTGATAAAGAAGTGACGACTTTAAATCCGTTACAGTCCTGATGACCAGATATTGACAGCTTCATCGTTTCATCCAGCGATTTAGTATTCAGCAAAAAAATGTAAATTGAATCGGGGCTTGATGGAAATCTTGAAGAATTGGATCCAGAGTTTTTTCACTTGGAGTTAGTAAGCTGTTACTAGAAACATCAAGGAGCAAGTAATCACAACGCATTTTATTACCTAGTTTTTATTAGTCAAGAACTAGAACATTTTTTTACGTATAGGCAAAATATGTATGCAGGAACTAGCCTGATATTTATGGTTTTAATGTTCAAAGATCTGGAGCAAATTTTTAATGATGAACCATATGCATAACATTCCATTCCCAACAGTTTTTATTTTGGTTATATTTCAATCAAGTTTATTGAACTCATTCATAAAAATCATTAAAAATCCTCGTGTCCTACTCAATTGATTCAACAATTTTTTTTCCTTTTGGGAGGATGAAGCCCACATAGTTCTGAGACCTGTGCGTGGGTAATGAGCTGGATAATGGTGATTGATGAGTTGGAACGAATGTTTTAGGTGGGTCCCGAACCACAGGAAAAGGATTTGACAGAAGAGAACAGTCTTTTTTAATTGCAGTATTACTAAATGCTAATTACTATTAAGAGTATAATTACCATTATAAGTATAATTAGTATTACAGTATTTAATTAGAAAATATTCATACTCAATAGCCAACTTTATAGAACTGTATATTGAGGGAATTAATGAGGGAATATACAAAACATTTCCAAGTATTCTACTTGAAAATTTCCAACTCTTGATCGCCAAATCATAATCTACCATTTCTAGGCTTCTACCCTGATAAAACACTTCGCTAAAATATTATCAACCTCACATGAGCATATACATAATGTAAATCCGGCCTTTTAGATGAAATAAAGGCAGAAAAATGCATAAAATTAATGTCAAACAATTCAAAGTTATCAATTTTTGCATTACAAATACAAACAATTCAAAGTTATCAATTTTTGCATTACAAATACAAATAATACAAATTAATGCAAAAGTTATCGATTTTTGCAATACAAATACAATATAAAGGAAAGTGATAGCCGTGAGCCGTAGGAGGTATCTGTTCAGACAGAGATGAGCTACGGACGACTGGTCCCTCTTTGTAAGGGTGATCGATTGGATAGACCAGCGAAAAAGACTGCTGAAAATTTCTTCCCGGTGGTTTGGAACCCACCTAGAACTGTAGGTCCTACTCACCAATCACCGTCATCCAATTCACTACCTACACACAGATCTTAGACGTCTCAGACCTATGTGGGCTTCATCCTCAAAAAAAATAAAAAAATAAAATGTACCTTCTAAATCTCTTAACTAGAGTACAAGTTGAACTTCTGTACAAAGAAATCGAATATCAAGGAGAAAAATTAGTTCTTGAAAGGAATAGTTAATGACCAAATTCGTTAATGGAGAGTTTGGGCAAAACTATCTTAACGCTAATCTACAAACTCCTTGGCACTCTTTGTAAGGGTGCCCGATTGGATTAGCTAGCAGAAATTAGAGCTAGGGCAAAACTACCTCACCGCTAATGCTAACCTGAACACTCTACGCATTTGCCTGCTCCAACAGTAAGATGTCTTAGAGCAGGTAGATGCATATAGTGTACAAGTTAGAATGTGCAAATTGAACACTATGCAATTGCATGCTCCAGAAGTAAGATGCCTTACAGCAGATAAATGCATAGTGTGCAAGTTGGCATTAGAGTTATTTTCAAGGTACAACTTTTGATACCTCTATTAACGAATTGTTTCATCACCTACACCTCTCTAAACGAATTTTCCTCCTTGATAATGGATTCCTTTAGAAGTTAAATTTGAACTCGGTTGAGAGACAAAGAAGGTGTATTGTATTTTTTTTTTTTTTTTTTTTTTTTTTTTTAGGATGAAGCCCACATAGGTCTGAGATCTGTGCGTGGGTAATGAATTGGATGCCGGTGATTGATGAGTTGGACCTACCGTTTAAAAGGTAGGTTCCGAACCACCGGGAATTGATTTTACAGCAGAGAACAGAGTATTTTTCTGACCAATCCAATCAGTCGCCCTTAAAAAGAGGGCCCAGGAATTCGTAGCTTATCTCTATCTAATTGAATAGGTTCCAGCTACTACAGCTCACGGCTATCACTTCCCTTTCTATTGTATTTGTATTGCAAAAATTGAAAACTTTTATCGTTAGCGTTAACAATGTTTTTCCTCAGACTCTCCAATGACAAATCATCTAACCAATATTGCAATGTCTAGGGTCAACATAAAAATATTTGTTCGTACAACTGCTCGTAAAGTAGTTCTTTACGTACTGAAAACTAATTGTAAAATACCTCTTTACTGCTCAGCAAGCGGTAAAGTACTTTACGCTCGCCAGCTGTTTTATTTACGCTTCTGTTTTGATTTTGATGCCTTCTCATTGGTGGATCACGGAATCCGTGAAATTCATATAACCTCAACAATGGCGAACGCTAACCAAATCCGCGCATGGTCTGTGATGTTACAAATTGCAAGCTTCTATTTTGCTGGAATCTGGAACTGCAGTTTTAGGAAAAATATTGTATGCAATTCGCGCGTGAAGCTTCTTTATCACTCTCGCAGAATTACTAAGCTCCGCTACGCGTCGCGCAGTAAATGTTTTGGCTCGAGCGATAAAGTCGCGCTTCACGCTCTTAATGCATAAATAACTATTACGTACACCGTACAGTATGTCGTTATTTCGAGTTTGTTATCTAGGAGTTTGAGAGTGAATTTGGAAAGTCGTTATTTTTACTATAACTACAACAGCTGTAATAATGGCAACCTTTCATCTCCGCCATTCGCTAACAGTATCACTTTTAATTTGTCACAATTAATTACCTATTTATCCCCCCCCCCCCCCCCTAAAAAATTATTTGTAAGCCATTACAACCAGTTAAAAAAAAAGGCTATTGAAAGCCCAGTTAACAGTAACACCTTGACGCGGCAAATAGTGCTCAAGATAGTTGCACTCTCTTTAGGTGTACTTTTTACGACTGGGAGAACAATTAGCAACAGAGAGAGAGAGAGAGAGAGAGAGAGAGAGAGAGAGAGAGAGAGAGAGAGAGAGAGAGAGAGAGAGAGATTGGGAGTGAGAGAGAGAGAGAAGGAGAGAGGGAGAGAGAGAATGAAAAAGAGAGAATTTGTTTTAAGTGAGAGAAGGAGAGAGGGAGAGAGAGAGAATTAAAAAGAGAGAATTTGTTTGTAAGTGAGAGTTGCCAAAGTAATGAGGCATGAGGAATGGAAGGGTAGCCATTACTGCCAGACCCCAAACCTACCTACCGATTTTATTTTTCTTCCACTTTATATTTTTCCTTTTTCTCTCTCTTCTAAAGCAACAATAATTGCTGTACTTGTTGCTTTAAATGCTGTCAGCGCGGCTAGCCAGCCAGCCTTGCAGCTTCCACTCCCATTATCAACTTTTCAACCTACTGTTGTCGGTTTTCACGAATCATTGGCTGTCACGCTTTTTACCCGAAATGAATAGAAAAAATAAGGAGAGAAAAGAAAGGAAGCTGGTTGAATTGACTACACATAGCAATGAATACAGATACTATAGTAATCTAAATACTATAGACAGATACTATAGTAATAGATACTAATAGTATCTGTATTCATTGCACATAGAGAGAAACCTGAAGGTATGCTGCTGCAAAATAAGCCTAGAGATTCAGAAAAACAAGTGGTAAAATGAAGGGAAACCTATTTATAATTCTCCTATCTATATTAAACAAAAGATCATTAGAAGTTTCATGGAACGTAGACACCTGGTAAAGATAAAAAAATCTACAAATTCAGAAATAATTAAAAATTTCCTATTCCAAGAACAGGAAAATTTAGCAATAACAATTCAAAAATGAATAAGAAAAAAATTGCAATCTATTTAACAAAGGAAAATATAAGTGGCTGACTTATATTGCTGATATTATGATAATTATTATTATTTTATTACTATTACTATTATTATTACTATTAATACAAGGTACTAGAATACAGATGAATCTACTTCTCTTTTATAGCGAAATATCATTCAGAATTTAATAATTTCAATATTGAAAGTAAAATAGCATAATTGATACTACTATATTACTGAAACTATTACTGATTATTAGTATGATTATTATTATATTATTAGTTTAGGTGACAAAAATTTTTGAGTTGTTCTCAATATAAAAACTTACCAGTAAATCAGAGATTATTGTGCATAAATCAGGATCTTCGTTACAAAATAGTATTGTAGGAATATTGACAACGTACCTGCAACAGACAAATGACAACACAAAATAAAATATACGACAAAAGATATTACCAAAATAGATAATATTACTAAAATGGAGCACTAAAAAATAAAATAGAACAAATTAATAATTACTGCATTTACCGTAAAGAATTATGGGAAGAGAAAAATGCCTATTGATGATCAGAATTCAAGCATTATTTGAATTCCTTCAATCAAAGCATGTTAAATAATAACGGAGCAGCATATATTCAAGTTTTAAAGGAATTCAAATTTTGATGCCATTTATAAATTTGAAAAATAGAAAACAGAGTAATGTTCTAATGATTTTATAAAATAGTACTAAAGTTCTTCATTTTTTTAAAATAATGTAATAATTTCAACAATGAAGTTAGAGATGTAGAATTATTACCAAAAATATTAAAAAATTGTTTTTTAAATAATTTGAAATGATAATTTTAATTTTGGCGAGGAATAACTTGACAAATACAAGACAATATGCAAAGAAAAGCAAATAATAGAGAAAAATATGTTTACAATATAAGAAAAAGACAAACTATGAGTTATGAAAAATAATTATTGTAATTGAGATTTATAAATTATGTAAAAATATGATTGATTGAAGAGGATGACAGGAAAATATTGCCAAAAAATAGAGGAAATAAACATGACAATAAAATTTTGAAGAATAAAAAATACTCAAATAGAGAATCACAGTACTTGTGAAAATAATACGATCACAAACACTTTATATCTGTAGAATAGTTCAACTAGTGTTACCCAATGCAGCTCAAAACAATAAGGATAAAACAAAATTTTAAATAATTCAATTATTTCTTACACAACTCTCCACAGATATCATTGAATTTTAGTCAGTACAATAACTCACTTTCCATAATTCATTACTCCATCTTTTCATAAAACTATTGGTTATATAGATATATTTATTCAGAATATAGTCGACATAATTGGCTTGCTATAATGCAATATGCTCATAGTATTATAGGACAATAAACAGAAGACAAGGAGTATAAAATTTAAACGAATTACTGAAAAGAGACTCCAAACTCTCACTTATCTAATTGAGCAAGTAAAATTGAGGTATTCAATCTCTCACGAATTACAGGCAACAAACTTCTTGTACAAAAAATACTCAGTGGTTTAAATTTGATAAATTACCCAATAGTGAATAGCAGTTGGCTGAGAACGACGAAAAAAGCTAGTAGAGTAATGCAGAACTAGTACTGTTCTTTTCAAATTACAGTTACACAACAAAGTTCATTGAGAAAATTGAGAAAGTGATCAATAAATCATTGTATTGAGAAGATTGGGCACGATTGATTACACCTGGTTAACTGCGAACAGCTGTTTTTTGCGAACAATTTCTTTTTGCAGACAAATTGACTTCTTGGTAGGCAATTGCTTTTGTAGAGCTAATATATTACTTCGACTGGTGGACAGATCTAGCATTATTCAAATCTTGGATAAGACGAGTGGGCTTCAGTTGTGACGAAGAGTTTTAGCAAAATTACGCCATTTTTTCGCTCAATCGGGTCAGTTCTGCGCATGCGCAGGTCAGATATGAAGAGGAAGCGGAGGTGTGAATGCTTATCAAGAACAACGAGCGTAAAAAATTGAGGACGCCATGGTAAAACTCTATATTATTATCTATCTATAAGAATAAGATTTATTTCCCAATTAAACAAAAATACATCAATTTAAATAATAAGAAATTAACTAAGATTCTAGACTATTCAGCTAAACCCATATTTCGACTCAGCAAAGCATAGATTGAGCGCCAGACCGACCAAGGAAACATAAAATAGTAAAAATCACTACCGCTATAATAAAAACATATTTTAGAAAGAAATTTTTCAAGGGTTGTGGAACTGTCAGTCACTCCATTTTACAGATTTGTAATAGACATCCATGTATTTACTTACTGTACTTTTTAATAGTTACTTTCGTATTGTAGTGTTTTTGACGTAAGCCACTCGTCGCAAAACTTGACTAAATTAGTAGTTAATCTTCCCCTCTGATTATCCGTACAATACTTGAATAATTTTATTTTCGGAGGATGAAGCTCACATAGGTCTGAGACCTGTGCGTGGCTAATGAATTGGATGATGGTTATTGATGAGTTGGACCTACAGTTGTAGTTGGGTTCTGATACACCGGAAAGTGATTTTACAGCAGAGAAAAGTGTGTTTCATGCTGGCCAATCCAATCGGTCACCCTTACAAAGAGCGCCCAGGAGTTTCGTAGCTTATCTCTGATTGAACAGATACCTGCTACGGCACTCGGCTATCACTGCCCTAATTGAATAGAATAATTAAAAATTACCTACAGTATTTGGAGGGCACAAGATAACATTAAGTAGTGGTGAATCAGGTTTCCTGTTTGCATTTAGATATTGCAAATTACTGAGTATATTAATTTAATAAATTATTTAGAATATGATGCATTACTATAATTGATAACGATGCATTACTTAAGAAAGTACAAAATTTAATTACAATGCAAAAAACACACAGATACTTGAAAAATACACTAATAACTATAGTACACAAGAAGTATTTTGCAGAAGGCTTAAATCTAAAACACTTCTGAAAAGCAGATTACTTATCGAGTATTACATTTTACTCAATACACTACTTACATTTTAATGAGTATTAAATGATACTTAACACTAGTTAATCAGTATTAGTAAATATAAATTAGTACATTATAAATACTAGTATAAATACTCAGATAGTATTAAATGATATGTTTTAATGTACTGAAACGACAAGCAGAAGTTGATTATTATGTTATGTTAATTTATTGTGACAAATATGTTAACAAAAATATGTTTATTGTCAATAAATTAATATATTATGTTATATTGTTCACATATCAAATGGAATTCCATAAGAAAAGAAATAAAATTAGAAACACAGTTAACTTTAACTCAAATTTAATTTTTTTTTTTAATATACCCACAGCCAACTATTTATTCCAAAAATATGAATATTCCAAATATTTTAAAATGTGAATGTCACATCGATTATCTTCAGGAAATTATGGTCTACATACGGTTTATTGATTTCAATATTGTAGCTGATCACTTTCATATATGCTTCCGGGTTATCCTCGGTTAACCAATGATACGTTTATTGATTTTAATGGAATTATTGTGTTATTGAATGGTGTTTATGTAACCTGTTACATGATTTGAGGCGCCAGTTGAGCTAGTACACTTATTTATTCAATGATATCAGTGTCAGCTCCAGAATTCAATGTCAATAGATATTTGTCTCGGCTTCTTTGACAAAGATTATGGTTAATCCATTCGATATATTTGTACAGTACTAATATATATTTAAAGATTATAGTCCATATATTTACAGAACAGTGCTTCTGGAAATATATATCCAAGACAATTCCAGAAACCAATGCAACTACTTATGTCGATATCTAATATGTCGATACTATCGATAGTATCTAGATATCGACTTCTGGTGTCTATGGAACACTTGTTCACTTCCAACGATTAATCGATTCATGGTTTCGATCCCAAATTCTGAACACAAATAAAATACAGTCGCCTTTACAATATTAAAATATAGTAAATCTTTTTCAGACTTTCATTTATTTTTACCATTAGGTAGGCTTTTTGTATTAGAATTAAAAGGGAAGTTGAATCAGCTCCAGTCTTTTGTTTTCTAATTGCTGATGAGGCCCACATGAGTTAGACTTGTGTGTGGTAATTTTCAATTCAATTGTTTATTGCCACAACTTTACAACAAAATAATTTAATGGTTACAAATTAACATAAAGGAAATAAAGGAACCTAACTAACCAGAAATAAAAAAAACTAAAATTTATGTTCAGGCACCACCAGCAAAAGAAAAGACTTTGACCAAAAGTCGCAAAAAGTAATGACGTGAATGATGAGCCTACACTTTTAGGTGGGTTCCGAAACAACCAGTAGTAATAATAACTGACGGTGTGTGATCGCAGTCGGTCACCCTTTCAAGCATAGTCTCGAGTGAATTGATATTCAATACTAACTGTCCATTGTTATAGAAATGTACATTTTTATACAATAATAATAAAATTTTCAAAATAAAAATTTCAAATTTGCAGTACGGTACCTACATTGATACATACCGCACACAACCACTTCCGAAATTAGATTTCTGTCATTGATAGCAAACAATAGATCTGTCTTGAATTACGGAAGTAGTGAAGTTCCTATTCCTGCTATTGTACTCTTTACGGCATTGTCGAATAGTTCATTATTTGTTAGAGCCCCCCCCCCCCCTTTAATAGTATTGAACGTACTATTGAATGGAATTGATTGTTTATGAATGGGACTGTTCTGTGTTCATTTCATGTTCCATTGATATTGGAGCCTGAATGGCTTACTAACCTACACTTTTGTGTCAACAGCAGTATTGCAACTTCGTGAAATATTTAAAGAAGAAAATAGATAGGAGTTTGGGAAAATCTAAAGAAAAATTAAAGTTCAATATGCTGGAAAAACTTGTTTTTTGTAAATTTCCGCATTCCTTCTAGTTTTTAAAGATTATTTGACAACATCTTACCTTATCTCTTTGATTTATTTTAAACAATTTGCTATTATGTCAATGATCACATTCACTACCCTTTTTTCAAGTATTGATATCATCATCAAATGATAAAAATATTGATCATAAACGTATTTTAATTATTATTAATAAAAATTAACATTATAATATTTGTACATAAATGGTGTTAACTAATACAAATAACTTATATTTGTCATTTAAAGTTACATATCATGTAACAAGTATTTTAGGTAAAAAAATCAATTTAGCTATATAGAAACATAAACAATCTACTGTATTAGGTTAATAAACAATCTATTTAGCTATATAGCTGTATGAAGAAATAAACAAACGATGAACTGAATAAGATGCCAATCGGTTACTACTTTCAATGTTGAAAACCTTCAAAAAATTTTATTCTACACTTAAAACAATCAACCAAAAGATGATGATACCAAAATATCAATTTTTGAAAACAATCCAATTTGGGACTAAATTTCATATCAACCTCTTAAAATTCAGAGACAAACTGTTCAATTTAGAAATCTATTGAGGATTTTTTGACAAGGAGAGCTCTTTAAGTATTGAGAAGTTCTATATATCCCTAATTTAGAAGTAAAAGCCATGAATAGGCTGAGAGACCTGAATCTATATTGTAAAGTGTACATAACTGTGTAAACTAATTAGAAAAATTAATATTTTACTGAATGAAAAGAGAAAAAGCCATGAATAGGCAGATACCAGAATCTATAATAGACTACATTGTGTACATGATGGTGTAATCTAATCATAAAAATTACTATTTTAGTGAATGTAGAAAGAAACCCCATAAAATGGACAAGAAACCTGAATTTACAATCCCTGAATTTAGATTATATTGGGCATATAATAACATGATAGTGTAAAGTTTACACTATACAAAAGTTTTACACTGTAAACCAATAAAAAGTTCAATATTTTAATGCATTGAGAAATAAACAAACCATGAATTAAATCTACTTGGACATAACCTAAAATTTGGATTTTTCATTTAAAAATGTGTAAAGAAAGCAGTAGTGGGCTATGCCTGTTTTATCTTTACTTGATTGTGTTTTGTGTTATAAATAAATATAATATCATTACAAGAAACCAACCGGTTAATACTTTCTATGAGGAACCCATTTAAAAATATTATTGTACACTTAAAGCACTCAACAAACATACGATACCAAATATCAATGTTTGAAAACAATCAAATTTAATACTCATTATCAATGCTACTGATAACTCAAATATTATCAAGATAATTTGAATAATAAAAATAAATGGTAATGCAAATTTAATACTCAAAATGCTACTGATAACTCAAATATTATTAAGATAATTTGAATAATAAAAATAAATGGTAATGTAATTAGGGCCTACCTTCTTTTTGGAACGGGGCTGCGGGGGCCGCGCCACACTGGCTGGTGGCCATGAAGGGGCTGGAGGCGGCAAAACGTACAGCATTTAGTACCACCGGGGGTGGAAAGGATCAGAAAGGAGTTATTTGGGGGCAGGACACCAAGGGAGATCCTCAAGGAAGGAACACAGGACAATCAAATCACCGCACAATATTTATCGTACACTTCAAAGTCACAGCACTAGCTTCTTCTCTAGTTAACGTCGAATTGTTATTATTATTATCATCGGCAACAACTTTCAAGATAACAATGATAAGGTGGGTGGACAAAGATAACGCGAGCCCGCGAAAACGTCCACCTACACCTTTCCAAACTCCCTCGCTCCGTTACACTGAGGCAGAGTTCGGCGAACGGAGAGCAACGGCAGAAGCCGGCTGACAAGCGAATCCTACATAAAGGAGTGCTCTGTTGCAAATATTGATACGGAACGTTTGTAGCGTTGTATGTGGTTGCTCTATTGAGGTTTGTTTTGGAGGAAAAAACCAAAGGTGTGGACTTTCATGAAGCCCGCGTAGGTGTTTGGGTAATGAGTTGGATCTACAGTTTTAGGTGGGTAACGAACCACCGGGAAATTATTTTTACATCAGAAAAAAGTATTTTTTGCTGGGCAATCCAACCGGTCACCCTTACAAAGAAGGCACATAAGTTCGTAGCTCAACTTATCTGACTGAATAGATGCCTGCTATATTGTTTATCGATACAACTGCTATATCTATAACGTTCCCCAGGATAAAGATAAAGAGCTTTTAAATACAAGCAGAGAGACTAAACATACAAGAAGTTGTAGAAAAGCTAGCCATAATTTGGAGCATTATTAATTTATCCAAAAGTAAATACAATAGATGGTAAAGATACAACAGGCCATTACCTTGCTTTAGCCAACTCTTTCTACATAAAATTTCAACTACAGAATCCAAGTCTTGGAACTGTCTCACTGAAAAAATTACTACAAAAATATAACTATTATTCTTTGGAAGTCCACCTGAAATAAAGCACTAGAACAATTCGTGGAAAGATGACAATATTCAATTCACTACTTTGTATAGGCAGACTACAGAAATACATCGCCAAGTTTCAAAAATTGGAATTTTCATTAAAAAAACTGAGGGGGTGGCGTTGGTAACAGGACAAAGGGACCAGAATAGAAGGAACAAATCCTGACTTGATGAGGAATACCGGGAGTTGTAAACTCCCGGGAGGATAGAATAGAATAACTAGGATAGAATAGAGGAGGATAGAGGAGGAGGAGGATATAATACCGGGAGGATAGAATAGAATAGAATAGAATGGGAGGATAGATAGAATAGAATAGAATGGGAGGATAGAATAACCAAATGAATTCAACTAAATAGTTTTATGAATAATAGTAATATAGTGATAAGCTAGAGATGACGAGGTGAAACACAAAGTATGTTCAAAATTTATGTTGGTCAGTGATGGCGAAACCACAATGGAACGCATAAAAAACCAATAATTTTATGATCCATTTTCTAAATTTTCTACTTATAGAATCTTCAAAGAAATCACTGAACTACATTTTATCATATTCATTTACAGCCCTTCAGCTATTTTTCAAACCTAGAAAATCGAATAAAACCAATCCAAGTCCTCATTCATTCCCATTTAACTTTCTTAGTAATGGCGAAGCTGATATTGTGGAAGGTATATTGTGAAGGTATCGTCTTATTATTCATCATTCCCATTTATGGAATTTTAACCCTTTTCCAAATAGCCGATCATTTAATTACCTATTCCCATTAATTTATTTTAATTTTTTATTTTTCCACATCCTTATTTCATTGAAAATTAATCAAGGAACTGCGCAGTACATCATATTTTATGGTTTTTCAAATGTCCGACCCGTATTTACCAATTTCTATTTTTGTTTAAAATTTTTTTTTTTGAGTATGAAGGACCAAATAGGTCTGAGACCTGTGTGTGAGTAATGAGCTGGATGATAGTGATTGATGAGCTGGACCTACAGTTTAATATGGGTTCCGTACCATTGGGAAGTGATTTTACAGCAGAAAACAGCCTTTTTTGCTGGCCAATCCAATCGGTCACCCTCACAACGAAAGCCCAGGAGTTCGTAGCTTATCTCTCTCTGATTGAACAGATACCTGCTACGGCTCACGGCTATCACTTCCCTTTGATTGTATTTGTACGTCTCTGGTCGAGAGACGTACAAGGTGTATTGTGCTGTATTTCAATTTTATTTTTTATGATGAAGCCCACATAGGTCTGAGACCTGTGCGTGGGTAATGAATTGGATGATGGTGATTAATGAGTTGGACCTACAGTTCTAGGTGGGTTCCAAACCATCGGGAAGTGATTTTACAGCAGAGAACAGTCTTTTAGCTGGCCAATCCAATCGGTCACCATTACAAAGAGGACCCCGGAGTTTGTAGCTTATCTCGAGTTCGTAGTTTATCAATTTATTTTTATTTTTCCACATTCCTATTCCATTAAAATGAATCAAGGCACAGTGCATAGTACAGCAAAATACATCACTCATATATCACATGCAACAGACTCATCACCTGGCATGTTCAGTACACGACGTATCGGGCACCGTTATTTATGGCCGTATCACGCTTGTGCAATCCTCAAAAGAAAGAACTGTATAGCGGTAGCTGGCTCCAGGCTGTCTCGCTAAGCCGCTACAATAAAAAAGAAAGAAATTTCCCTCCCACGCAAATAAATTTCCCTCCGTAAATCACACAACAATGCACTACAATAAAAATACTGGGATGCATCTCTTCCCATTCCCAAGACAATCACTATATAATATGCAACCACTACACAGGTATATATACTCTACTTGTGTTATTACGGCGCTATATGAACCGTCTATAAATAGTATAGTAGTATACGCCCCCACGAAATGATAATTATCGTCTATAATAAATGTAATAAATAATGTTACATCAGTGGGATGCTGCAACGCGAAGATGCCAGTGAGAAACTAGAATACATTAACGCTTAAAGATTTCAGTGTCTCATGCAGTGAAAGGAAGACTCGTGATAGTTTCCTAATCGAGAAATTGTTAAATTCAAAGTGGAAAAGTAAGTGCAATAGTTTACTAATAGTACCTAATAATAATAGTAATAGTAGTACATACTTTCAGAAATATTCACTTTAAAATGGAAAGCATTGAGCTATAAATTTAAGGGAGTACTGATTTTGCTACATGCTACAGTAATTAAATGAAGTGTAAAATCGTGATAAAAAGAAGAATAAAATTGATTTATGACAAATGGAGCAATTTCAGTGTATTAAGACATATTATGTACTGATTTTGTGTTAATATGGTTATTTTAGCAATTACGTAATCGGGATGAAAAGAGGAATAAATAAATTTATTCTACATACAGATAATGATAAATAATTGTCAAATGACAGTTGTGATAAGTACAAAAAGTACCCAGATAAAGAGGAATAACATTTATTCTACAAGCAAATTGAGCTACTTTAGTATAATAAGTGAAACTTGGATTTGAACGAATTAATTTTTTAAATTTATTCAATTGTTTATTGTCATACATCGAAGTTTGTTTGTAGAATTAGGCTAGGCGTACACCGGTTAGTCATGACAAGACAAGACACAATTAGACAAGACAACTTTAGACAAGAATAGACTAGACACGTTTAGTCATGTGAAAGCAACACACACCAATCAGTCACATCAGTCATGAACAAGATGCAGAAGAAATAAAAATAGCAGAAGAGTGATGCTATCTTTTTCAATAATAGATCAATAAATTAGTATGCTTTGATTCAATAATAATAATAAGCGTATGGCTTTTAATGGTGGGGAGACCCTTACGGGTAGTTCCACCTCGCCGTTTGTGCCATGTTATGGGGAACATGGTGGACCTACTATTTTAGGTGGGTTCCGAACCACCGGGTAAGTGATAATAATGCTTTGATTCAATAAAACTCGACTTTATAAACTTTGGGACCATTCTTGACTATTGAGTACAGTCAGTCATATTTCATTTCAAAAAATTATTTGGCAAGTTTTGAAGGAGAAATTGAGCAAAATGTTTGGTTTATTGGCAATTGAATTGGTTAACCACTAGGCCGAATAAAAAAACGTGTTTTTATGATCATTTTGTGAATTTTTGTAAAATATCCCACCAATTTGGTAATCTCGATTCGCATTCAGACTGGCATTTTTCGATCACTTTATTACCAACGCAAAAGTCTCAGAATGTTGTACTGTAGGCATCATAAAAATTTATAATAGTTGATCTTTTAGCATGTTTCAGATAATTTTACATTGATTCAATTTAATTCACACCATCTATATGAAGACCTTAGTCATTTTTTAATGCATGCTGGAATAGCTGTAATCTTTTGCCCTCTTTATTTCTGTAACAAATCGTTTCAGACCTACATTCATTCTAATTTTTATATCCTCATGAGAAGTTGCTTATGCAGTCTGGTCTGGCAGAATCATTTTGAACTCTTGAAACACTATACAAAAAATACTCATGATGGACACCATTTTGTTTCCCCATAGCTACTCTAATACTAATACTCTTTAAAAAGTCAAGTAATGAATCCCCGCCCCCTCAATAAACTTTATCGGGCAACAATCTAGTAAAAAGAGCTCTGAAAAATCCCAATTTTAACCACCCTCCCCCACTCATTCAAAATTTGTAAGCCCCCCACAAACCAAAAGTCTGGGTGCGCCCCTGTGTTGAGATGAGACAGACCAACAGCCGACAAACCTAACCTCACAACTCAACACTTGTCTGATGGTGACTGATAGAAATAGTACATGCCCTATTCGATTAGACACGAAGAAAAGACACATTTAGTCATGTCTAATTACAATGACTAATCGGTGTGTGTTGCTTCATAAGCAACTAGGTGACGTACTGTGACTAAACATGACTAATCTTGTCTTGTCTTGACTAACCGGTGTACGCCTAGCCTTAGCCCTTCCTAGTTACTTGGGTAACCATGTTTGAAAAGGGTTACAACTCCATATTGTACTTTAACCTTTCTCTTCAAAATTTTGAGCATTTTTATTTTTCATTTTTCTTGTCTCCCTAAATCTGTGTTTTTATTTAATAAAGTATCTACTGATGTTGCTAAACAACCTGACTACCTTACAAAGGTCTACAAAAAATCTCTAGAAAAGGAAAAAATACTCAAACATAAAATAATCATTAACTAAATAATCTGAATACTCAAAAATTACAAATATTCTTTAGAAAAGGAAAAAATACTAAAAAATACAAATTTTGATGGTAAGGTTTCAAGAGCGAAAACATTCAACCAGTATAAGAAATCAAGTAACTACACTTTCAATACAGATTGATATTTGAATTAGGCGATCCTATTTATAGTGCTGTTACGTAGTCGGATGATTGATGTACCACAGGCATTCCGTCAATCCCAAATAAATTATATATATTATATATATACATATTTATTTTTATATATATATACATTATATATATTATATAGTATATTTTTCAGAGTAGAAATGTCCAATGGAACTAAAAAACTAACTTCCAAAGATTTAGAATCAAGTTAAAATCTTGTAATAAAAGCTCAAATGAAATGAAACTTTATTTCCACAGAAAAAAATACAAATATTTGATTAGATACAAAAATTAAAATGTGGAATGTCCCACAAAGACTTGAGTCTGAGCGTGGAATAGAGTTACAATAAAAATAAAATCAAACAGAACAAGACTTCCAGCTTCCTTGCCTAACATTTTAAAAAATCTGTTAAGGATAAGGACAATGAAAAGATATGGAAAGGAAAAAAGTAAAGAAAAAAGGAATGAAGTAGATAAGGGAAAAATGACTTAAATTAATGAGATTAAAGAATTGAATCTATTGGAATATTGCTGAATTGCTATTGGATCGTACCCAACCATCAATTAGATTTCTCAGGTGGAATGTCATTCGGGCGTTTATTATATTATTTGGTAGTAAATTAATTAGTTTATGACTTGTGTAAATAAACTGTCTCCTGCATACGGTTAAATCTGTATTAAAAATAGTTTTTTCCATCCAATCCAACCTTTCTGATCCCATCCTTATCCTTACCAATTCTTGACCTATCCTAGTACATGCATCCATAGTTGGATAGGTCATTTCTTACTTCATATGCTACTGTTATTTTGTTGATGTGTTAGTTTTTATATATTTTTTCTTTGGAGGATGAAGCCCACATAGGTCTGAGACCTGTGCGTGGGTAATCATTTGGATGATGGTGATTGATGAGTTGGACCTACAGTTTTAGGTGGGTTGCGAACCACCGGGAAGTGATTTTACAGCAGAGAACGTGTCTTTTTTGCTGGTCAATCTAATCGGTCACCGTTACAAATAGGACCAACGAGAACACAGCTTATCTCTATCTGATTTCTACCTGCTACGGCTCGCGGCTATCACTTCCCAAATTTATTGTATTTTCTTAATGTATATTGTCAGTTGTAATGACTTTGATGAGAAATAAATTTCAAAACCTGGATATCGGATGTTGTAGTTTATTTCCCGTGTAATGAAAAAAATTCTGTTTTTAATTATGAAAGACACTAGAGTTTTGATGTATAACTGATTTATAGTAAGTACGTTAAATTCATTAAATATTAGACTTTTCAAAAGCATGTTCTTCCTTTACGATCTGTTGTGTAACTTATTTGTTCAATATGAATAAATAATTTTATCTACGACCATCGACCATGTCATAATGTATACATTACAGTTTCACAATTGATGCCAAAACAGCTGTCTTTTCGAAATGGTTTTTGAAACCCGTTGCATAATGAGCTCATTATAGTACAGGTTCTACACGGGTTCTGGACCAATCAGAAGCATTTTTGATGGAATCAATATCGTAATTCAATATTGTGAAACTATCAGCTGATTTGATGAAACTGCTACACCAGCTGCTTTAACCTAACAATCTACTATAACTTCTGGTATTCGAGATGAGAGGTTAGGTATCTCTGACAGTCACAGGTAAAATGAAATTGTTTTAATTGAATGTATACTAGTGGTCGTAGATAAAATAGTGTATGCAACGATTTTATTTGGCCATTAAAGCACTCGTGAGATATTTATAACACTCGCATTCGCTGGATTAACTTACATCTAACTCGTGCCTTAATAAGGGTCAAAATAAAATCGTTGCATAAACTACTAATATCCAACGACTTAACACAATCAATATGGACCACATGGTCCAATATTGAGCTCCATATTGATGGAGAATGTCTCGCGATAAATTAAAACAAAAATATACGAAACACAATCAAGAAACAATTTTAACTAGTTCAGTGCAATTGAATAAGTTACAAAATGGCCCCCCGAAGAACTCTCGATCACTCTCTTTCTTACACACACTCTTTATCACTCTCCAACTCTTTTTTCCCGTCTCCTTTCACACGTCTTACTCATCCCTCTCTCTCCCCACCCTCAATTTAGCCGTCAATCTTTTGCCGCTGCAATCCATTAAAGGTCAAATTTGTAAAGCTGTGCGCTAAAGAAGCGTATGTGAGGAGAGAGAAAGAAAGAAATAAACAAGAAAAAGAAAGAAATAAAGAAGAAAAAGAAATAAATAAAGAAGAAAAATAAATAAATAAAGAAGAAAAAGAAAGAAATATAGATATAAGAGAAACCTTTGAGGATAAAATAGATAGGATAGTAAATCCTTGCAGTTCTCACGAGAACTCTCTCTCACACACTCAAACTCTCTCCTTCTCTCTCACTCACATACTCTCTCTATCACACACACAAACACACACTCTCTCTCTTAAATAAATATCTATCTGTCTCTGTCTGTACGATGAGACCGTTGAAAAAACCACACTGTTAATGCAACAATCAGACTCGCGCACGCGCAGTTGCCCGCGATCGCCGAGCTACCTTCCCGTCTATGGATAGATAAAGGATGGATGCGCAGTTGCGCACAAGTAAGGTACATACAGTAAAAGGTGGAGAAGGTAGAGGTAGATAATTGATGCACAAGCATGTTGCCATCAAAGGATGAGACAACTATTGCGTTGCGTAAGCGGGCAGGTGAACGACGACCTCATGGTGTGATGAAGATAGAGAGATGAAAATAAGTGAAACAGAATCAGAGAGATTAGATTAAAGTAATTTATACATGAAAAATTTACAATTTTTTTTTTCAATGTGTGCTTACATACAATATTTTAACATCACATAGAAAGTAGACCTGGTTCATACTATTTACATTTTGTTGGAAATATTAACAGCGATCTAATGGTAGAGCAATTAAATGAAATTCTAAGTGATGCTTTTACATGAAAAGGCGAAGTTTTTCGTAGAAATTCGTCCAAGCACTTAACCTTAAAAACATTTGGTTTTCGTTATTTTTAAATTCTGCAAAATATTGAGTTAATTCAATTGAAATAGAATGAAGGAGAGAGAGAGAGTGAGTGAGAGAGAGAGAGAGAGAGAGAGAGAGGATAAATAAGGTAAATGAACCACACACAAGTTAACATCACTGAATGTTAGGGGTTTTCACAAAATTCTGCGATAATAAGCTGAAGATAAAACGATCAAGATGAAGATTATGTATAAGAATGTACAGTTGAACTCTTGTATAAAAAATTTGTCTACAGAGTCGTTACAAAGAGGAATTTGTTAATGAGAAATAGGTCTACAAGTCAAAAATCAAAAAGGCTGAATATAAGACTGAAGATATAGTGAAAATTTATTTAAAAAACCCTGCAATAGCTGAAAATAATTTGATAATGATGATTATTTGATGAAAATTATAGAAGAATGTAAAGTTGAACTCATGAATAAGAAATTTGTCAACCTTAATAGAAAATTCGTTAGAGAAATTTGTTAATGCGAAATAGCTTTGCCAATAATACACCAAATTAAAGTAAATTAACATTAAAAATTCTTTATGTAGCAGATTTGTTACTCCGAAGTTATTCAATATAGAAATTGAACTGTATTTTGTAATTGAAGATGGAAATAAGAATAAATTACTCAAAATGCTTAAGAGGCATTAACGATGTGATGTACAAATGAAGGTAACGTCCTGCTGGCGTTACGAAACATCCTGAATTTTTCCCGGTTTATAAATCAAATCATGTTCTCATGGCTTTCGTCTTCAAACTACAACCAATCGAAAGAGCGATTCTTCAACTATATTGGCGCAAAAACACGGACTCTATATGTCCAGTTTAGTATGTCGCTAAGTCACATCCAAACTCCAGCAATGCTATTCAAATGAGCCAAACACAGAAACTCATCGAGTAACTAAAATTACACACCACTGAATTATATTTTCGCAAGCAGTATTTGTAGTTCAGGGGAAATGATAGCCGTGAGATGTATTTGGCTTCATAATAATTATAACAACACTTATATTCTTAATATTAATTTAAAAACTCAGTAGCAGGTATCTGTTCAATTAGACGTAAATAAGCTACGAACACCTGGGCCCTCTTTGTAAGGGTGACCGATTGGATTGGCCAGCAAAAAGGACTCTGCTCTCTGCTGTAAGATCACTCCCCGGTAAACCCCACCTAAAACTGTAGGTCCAACTCATCAATCGCCATCATCAAACCCACGCACAGGTCTCAGATCTTTATGGACTTCATCCTCAAAAAATATATTTAAAAAAATTCATGGATACCAAACACTACTGAATAACATTAGACTTAGCAAGCAGCTACAAGTTAATGTAAATTAAGATTAAAAATTGCTGATTAACTGAATTAAAATTACTGAATAATGAAGCATTACTAAATTATGGCAAGCAGCTGCAGATGGCGGCTCTGGTAGCGCAGTTGGAGCGCTTGTCTGAGATAAGATAGGGCTCTAGCTGGCTTCGTTTCCTGCAGGCTTGGGTTCGAATCTCATTCAGCCATGGATGTTTCTCACCGTTCACCTCATTACCCACGCACAAGTCTTCAGACTCATGTAGGCATCATCAGCAATAAAAATAATAAAAATTTGTTGTACTCTTCTTGACAAAGAAAGTAATCATCTAGATAGAATACATAAATCGATCCACTTCCGACAGCATCTGTCAACCGATTTGAATGGAACGGGAACCGCCAACTCAATTCGCGAATCGAAACCAATCAATAAAAACTTGATCGAGGAGGCAGTGGCAGAGTCGAGAAGAGCCGACTAGTTGATCAGATCATTCAACTCGGCGCACGGCTCAACTTCCTGACATGTCAATCACCCTGTCCTATCCAACTGCAGACATCGTAGCAGATACAACCAGTTTTATTGGGCCCGAAATAGGATAACTGCACCACCACAGATGGTGAGAATAATAAAAAGGAGAGAGAGAAAGAAACCGTGTGAGAGTGATAGAGAATAAGAGAAAATATTACATTACTTCATTCATATAAATTTAGACATCAGAGAGATTCGGCGGGTTACCAGTTGCCCTACTCGTCAGTTGCCCGACCCAACAGTTGACAGACCAAAACAAACTTTACGAAAATTAAATTTTACGAAAGAAGTAAAGCGTACGTTCGGTACCCACCTAAAATAGTAGGTCCACCATGTTCCCCGTAACATGGCACAAACGGCGAGGTGGAACTACCCGTAAGGGTCTCCCCACCATTAAAAGCCATACGCTTATTATTATTATTATTAGCGTACATTTCGTAACATTGTCAGGTTAGGTTAGGTTAAATCGTAAAGTTTGTTATGGTCGGTGAACTGGTAGGGTCGAGCAACTGACGGTAGGGCAACTGGTAATCAATAGAGATTCAGATTCAGATAGCTTTATTTGAGTAAAAGTACAATTCATATGTCTAATGACAATAACCATAGATCAGGGAGTGAGCTTGCTCTTGATGATTCGTCTATGCTATAACCTTACAATGAATAACATCAACTAGATTGATCGATAACATAGATAAAAATAGATACAAAGACAATACATTTACACTGTTTTGTAAGGTTGTTTACTGAAATTAATAAGAATGTTTGCATAAAAAATAGAATGGAAAATCCAGGTGATGTATTTATACAAAAAAGGCGGAGTTAGGGCAGAATACATTTACACTGTTTTGTAAAGTTTTTTACTGACATTAATAAGAATGTTTGCATAAAAAATAGAATGGAAAATCCAGGTGATGCATTTATACAAAAGTTAGGGCAGAGTATACTCAACCACTCACAGATTACAAATTTTAATTTCAGTACGGTACGGCATTTTCATTAATTTATCAAGAAACCGACAGGGCCTTATTGAAACCGAGCCGTTGTCCGTCCGTCTGTGTTCTAGTGCTTGAAAGGAAGATTCTAGGTTCTTGAGACTTGGTAATATAGCTTCCTAATGAATAGCAAGATTTGAAGTTATCACAACATTTATAAAAAAAGAAAACCCAATGAAATACTGTATTCGAGATAAATGTGGTTGTGACAACTTCAAGTCTTACCTATTGCTAAAAATTACTTTGAAGATTGAAATAAAAAATATGTCATTTTATTCCTCAAGATGTCTTTTAGTTATGCAAAATGTATCAAAAGTTTAAAATCACTCATGGGTGAGATCAATTGCCCCCAAATACCGTAAATTTTCAACTTTGAACCTCGATATTTCACAAAATAATTGAAGAATTTTTTTTTCCATACAGCAATAGAAAACATTTCAAAGCCCCTAATAATATTCAATAGAAGAAACATTGAAAAAAAATTATGACCAAAAACCTAGCGCAGTCTTAATGTAATAAGTCTCTTTTTTCTTAACCCTTTAATCTTATTCTTCTTCTCCTTCTTTTCTCCTTCCTCCCTTTTTTCTCCCTTTTCTTACCTTTCTTCCACTTCTCTTTCCCCATCTTTCTCTTCTTTTCTATCCTCATTTTTCTTCCTCTCATCCTTCAATTCCTTATTTTCCAGCGTTAGTTTCGTCGACAGATAACAGCATGTAGCTATTTATTATATAGGATTATAAAACTGAACTCAATACGAAAAACAACTTTTTATATAAAATTAAAATGTTGCCGAATTTAATTTCCTTCGCAATCACAGTTCAAATCAAAATCGTTGATAAAAAACTGACCGGCGTTTCTGCAATACAAATCTCGGATCCAACTGATCTAGGGTCAGCTGATCGGGGGTCAACTCTTTTTTGATCGGCGTTTATGCAACCGGTGATCATAGTGCAAATGCCGAACACTGAACCTTTCACGAAAGTATATAAACCAATAGAAGCACATAGAAAAATATTATTGAAGTGAATGCGAATAATATAAATGCGGATACAGATTATTATACGAATCTAGCACATGCTTTCTCATGCATTACTTCAGTGATGTGGGCTTATATTATGTTTGACGTTTCAATCAAGAGTTGATTGCTCTGTTCAATATTCAGATAGCCTTAATTAGCTTGTTGAAGGCGCTATCAACAATAATGGCGGTATTTTCTTTGATCTATTATGTCCAGTTGTAGGCTGCAAGTGATATTTTTGAATATTTCTCCATCTTTGTTCAACTGAGATGAATGCAGATTGTAGAACATTAAACTTTAAAAAAATATTCAAGATTTCATTAGCCATCTAGTACAGTATCAGCTATTCGCATGTTTTTAAATGAATTTAACTGCAATATGTAATATAAATCTGTAAGTTTTGAAACATAATAAGTTATGCTCTGTTCATAAACGCAAAATATAAGTATGACTTGTCAAAAATTTTGCTACAATAATTTACACTCTTACACGCAGGTTTTAGCCTATGTAAGGGGTTTTTATCTTTTTTATGTTATTCTGCTCATGTAAGTTGTATTACTTAATTATGTTAAGTTGATACAACCAGTTGTATCAGAGAAAGTTATACATTTAATTCTGTTATTTAAAAAATGAGAAATGAGAATAAATTGATTCCTGGATTTCCTGTTCCATGACGAACTGCGTTGTTAATATTAACTTTTCATGTGAAATTTAATCTATGAGATTCGAAAGTACTCGGCCAGATTAAGTGAGTTATTATACTTATTCTTAACAAATATTTGACTGCAAGTCGTTAAATTTCACATGAAAAGTTAATAAATTGATACTGAAATTGAAATTTATATTAAATAGTATGCATACTTATGAATATAAAATAATATCATTTATATTTTAAAATTTAGTTCAATTTGTTCAGATGAGAGTTAAATTTGAATGTTGACTAGAATCAACTAAGATACAAAAGAAATGTTCAGCAATCCTATTGACCAAAAATTCCTAGAATTATCGAAAAATAATATCAATATTGTAATTACAATACTACGGTTCAATATTACAGTATCAATACTGTAATTTTAAAAAAATACAGTATCAATATTGGGAAAAAATAATATTATTAAAACTGATATGGAAAAAAATATTATTAAATTTCAAAGTAAAAAGACAACTAGAAAAATATCAATTTCTATAATGTTCAGTTGTGGACTAGAAAGGACAATTTTCATTGACAATATTTTTTTATGAAGTTTTCATTATAACAATATTTTGAGGCGATTTTTGAAAGGCTTCCTTTTCGTAAATCCAGCCTGGTCTGATAAAGTATTGTTCCAACTAAAATTTGTTGAAATTGCGACTTTTTTAATATTTTTATTTTTATAAAGCTCAGATTTCAGATTGATCAGAAATTGAATTCTTACCAAACACTGAACTCTCTTATTCCTGAATTAATTTCTGAGAAATATAAACCGTAGGTGAAACAATAGAAATGTATTAAATCTTCAACAAATTACCGTACTCATTATAAATTTTTCATTATAACAATATTATTATCTATCACAGAAATTACATGGCTAACCCAGAAAAAAGTCCATCGAAAATACTACACTTCCTATGTTGCGAAAAATGCAATTTTTCCATTCTGATTCAGTACGAGATTTATATAAAGATTGCAAGATTCCATACAAAAATATTTTCTTCCAGTAGAAAAATGAAAACAATGTGTAGGATGATAGTACAGCTCTTGCCATCTATCGGTGAACATTGGAACGACCAGCTACAGTTCACATTTTTGCTCACAGGTGGCAGGCGTGCAGCTATTTACAGCTTGAAATTCACAGGCTTCGTTCCCGTTCACTGCCTTTCCTATCCAGGTTTTCCAATTTTCAGTTTAATGTCACTGCTCATCAAGACACCATTTCGGTGTCGGTAGAACTTTAGTACCGTTTATTGGGTATAAATCCCAATTTCTCAAATAATTTCTGATAGCCCAGGTAAATTACTCCAAAAAAGGCCGTGGGGGACAAAAATTGGTACAAAGCTTGAGTTTTTTAATCCACTCTAGGTATCCCAAGAAAGAGTCCCCTGAGTTTGCGAAAGTTTCTGGGCTGTGCATAACTTTTAGGGGGCCAAACCCCCCCCCCCCCCACCATCAAAATTTCGTACTTTTTTCAGTTTTTTGCCTACAACTCGAGCACTATCTACCGCGTTGAAAACATTGTTCAATTCAAAATTGAAGAATATGAAATTCTACGTCAATTGATGTATAACAAAACCAAATCGGTTCAGTATTTCATTCACAATCATAAAAATCAGGTATGTTTACCCCCACTTTGTGAAAAATGAGTCACCTCCATGTTTCGATGCATGAATCTTGTAAATGCTCACTCCAACACTTTAAAGTTATTAGAAAGAAGTTTTAGATCATTGAATTTCTTCCAGAAAAGTTCTCAAATTGAAGATTATGGGAATTATTTTCTAAGATAATATGCAAAAATACCTGAACCACTGCATAGCGATAGTAACCAAGTACAGTGAATTTATAAGCATTTAGTAGTTCTTTTCTCAACGGATTCTCATGAATTTCTACGCTCTGAGTCCGAATCAGAGCTTTGGAACTCCAAAATGTGGTCAGGGGGTGGAGGGGGGCCCCTTCGTCACCAACTTTGGACCACCCCCCCCCCCCACCATTTGAACGGTCAATCTGAACTGAAGGAAGGAAGCTCCACTGTACAAGTACCCTAATTGATAAGGAGATACGGAATCATCTGAAGAACAAGAACATTTTTCGAAAATACAGTAATTGAAATTTCTGTTCTGAACATTATTCTGAATGAAACTAAAATTGGGGCAGCATGAATACCACCATTCCACAGCATGTGTTTGATTTTACGATGGTGATTGTCATCGAGAATGGGATGCTCTACTGTCCAAGAGCCTAAATTGTTCTGGAGATAAGTAATAATATTTGAAGAACGAGAACCTCTTATCAAATTAATACTGTAATTGTAAACAAAAACTTCTACAATAAATGAAGCCGGTAATCTTGAAAGAACGATCCAAGTTTACGATGTTAATGTCTTCGTGCTATATTTCTAGTACAGCAAGGTATGAGTATGTTCCAGTATCTGTTTCAATAGCAGTATTATCAAGTAACATTCAACTATTATATGAAGCTGACATCGTAATGGCGGTAGTCATTTAATAAAGGTCACAAGATGATAATCTGGACGGTCTACTACTGACTTCGACTTGGCATCTCTGACAACTTCATGAAAAGGTCGGTAGGCTTTTATATGATGGGAACAAAGAAGCTTAGCTTAGCTCCGGCTATACAAACGTAGAATGTTACTTGTTTGTTCAGCAGTTTTTCTAACACAAAGTCATTGAAGATTTTGGCCATGAAAATCTTAACCGATATTTGATATTGTAATGATAGCTGCAGAGAAAGCCACTTCTTTGAAAAAATTGGCAACATTTAAAATTTTGTGAAAAACAGTTTTGGGCACTAGCCTGTTGTATTCACATTGATTGTATGTTAGTTAAATAAATAAATTAATGCTAAACATGGGGAAACCATCAGGTTTTATTGGGAAAACTATGGGGAAAACAAATGAGTCTTCCTCATCATAAAAAAGTATTTTTGATTAGTATTTGTTTTATAAAAAGTGTTCTTTTCTCAACTGAAAATATAATGACGTTTTCCTCACGCCTATTTCTAGGCTTCCCTTTAAAAGCCTATTTTCCGAATTTGCTACTGTGAGATAATGAATTCATAAATTCGAATATAGCTTAATAGTTGAGATGTAGAGTAATTTTTTTTTAATTATTTGATTCGTCAGTAAGTGTTATTTGACATCTTTTTGTTAAAATCTCACAAATGAAATGGTATTCACAAATCCACTTTTAAGAAAATTGGCAACATGGGAAACCGTGAGTTTTCATTGGGAAAACTATGGGGAAAACAACTGAGT
Organism: Conomelus anceps; assembly: GCA_948455865.1. Taxonomy (NCBI): domain Eukaryota; kingdom Metazoa; phylum Arthropoda; class Insecta; order Hemiptera; family Delphacidae; genus Conomelus; species Conomelus anceps. The sequence goes on from OX418221.1 coordinate 50,199,019, forward strand.
CTTCCTCATCATAAAAAAGTATTTTTGATTAGTATTTGTTTTATAAAAAGTGTTCTTTTCTCAACTGAAAATATAATGACGTTTTCCTCACGCCTATTTCTAGGCTTCCTTTTAAAAGCCTATTTTCCGAATTTGCTACTGTGAGATAATGAATTCATAAATTCGAATATAGCTTAATAGTTGAGATGTAGAGTAATTTCTTTTTTAATTATTTGATTCGACAGTAAGTGTTATTTGATATTTTTTTGTTAAAATCACACAAATGAAATTTAATTGTAAATGTAATTATTGAATAAATAATTTTTATTATTTGATTCGTCAGTAGTGTTATTGGAAGTGTTTTGTTAAAATCAAACAAAAGATATGGTATTCACAAATCTTCACAAATGAAATTTAATTTGTGTTTTATTCTGTAAAAAATGGATTTTATTGAAAATAAGTATATTTTTTTCAAACATGAAATTCAGTCATCATGAATTGTATACTGACTTATAAATGATACATTCATGAATACTGATAGACTTGTAGTAACTAGTGAACAGAAATATAATTAAATTGATCAATTATTAACAATAATTTGTAGAAATTTATAGATAATAGAACGTTTTGATTGATTATTAATGGAAATATTCTATTAATAATAGAAATGGATTTGGATTAACTAGTGAATAGAATTGTTATGAAATTGATTAATAAAAATTAATGGATGGATTAATTGTCAGCTCTGGTAGCGCAGTAGGTTGGAGCGCTTGTCTGAGATAAGATAGGGCTCTGGCTGGCTTCGTTTCTTGCAGCCTTGGGTTCGAATCTCATTCAGCCATGGATGTTTCTCATCATTCACCCATTCACCTCATTACACACGAACAAATCTTCGGACTATTGTGGGCATCATCAGCAATAAAAAAATTGCAGTATCGTCACAATAGCATAGATTAATCAAACCTAAAGTTGATTGAATGGCTAATATTTATAAGAATAGTACCTGATTGATTTTATGGTGGTAGAACTTACGGACTAGAGATCCATATATTGAATACTATTATTTCTTCGCTTTCGAGTTGATAACTTACCTGAAATGAAAAAATAAAAATATTATTAGTATAAAAAACAATAGAAAAATAAAATAAAATTTATTTTTATGTCAATTTATGGCGATTGATGTATTCCGTTTGGATGGGCCAGTATGCTGCTTGAACAGTGGAGCATCAACACTTTGTGACAACCATAGTTACAAAATCCAGGACATGCTGTGGAATGGTGTATGATAGATACTAGCAGTGTGAATACCACTATATGTTTGCATGTGTTTGATTTTGCATCTTTCATTATTATCATTATCGATGCTCCACTGTGCAAGCACCCTAAAGACCCATACTAAATGGAGACACCAATTGCCATAGATCGAAAGTTTAGAGAAGATATGCCTTTGGAGACAGCTTTGAGAGAAATAGAGTTGCTCTCAGCTTGTCTCAAGCAATAGAAGTTCGTCTAGCTGGAATAAATACTGGACGATCTACTTCAATCTCACGGTTTATAGCTTAAAAAATTATTAGCCCTATATTAATAAACCTACTTTGAGGCTTCCTCATCTCAAGGGAGTCTTGAAAAGCATTCCTTCAATAGGATTTAGAAGTCTTTTTTTTGGAGGATGAAGCCCACATAGACCTGTGCGTGGGTAATGAACTGGATGATGGTGATTGATGAGTTGGACCTACAGTTTTAGGTGGGTTCCGAACCACCCGCAAGTGATTTTACAGCAGGGAACCAAGTATTTTTTGCTGACCAATCCAATCGGTCACCCTTACAAAGAGCGCCCAGGAGTTTCGTAGCTTATCTCTGATTGAAAAGATACCTGCTACGGCACTCGGCTATCACTTCCCTAAGGGTCCCTTGAGTAAGGATGTCTGAAGGTAATAAATACGGCCTTAAAGTGTCTTCCATTTAGATTGGACACCTGCTTTCAGAAAGCAATTTGATATCAGTTTTACATGAACGTAATGTGACTCTCCTATTAAATAAAGATAAGATGGCTGCCTTTTTTTAACCTGAAGGGTGGAGTTAGGGCGCAGTCGGCCCCTTTTTACACTCAACCCTAAAATTAGATAAATAGTTTTGGTAATTTAATAAAAAATGACTGAATCTAAGCATTAAAAAATGTCTATGTAATGATATTGTGGAAGATATCCAAAATGAATAAAAAAGACTCGAAGTTGTCACAACCACATTTATTGAAAACTGTGAGATACTAGTTCCGGTTGTTACACCATTATCAATCTCAAACAAACTACATTTCTCAAGTTTGTTTGAGATTGATAATGGTATAACAACCGAAACTAGTATCTCACGGTTTTCAATAAATCTGGTTGTGACAACTTCGTCTTTTTATTCAGTATAAAAAAGTATTTCTCAAAGAAAAAACATGTCTCTCTAAGAAGAAAAAAGTTCTCTATGAAAAAGAACATATTATTTCTCGCTAAGAAAAAATCATTACAAAAACAACACAATTTCCTACATGTCCAGATCACTGGCCCCAATCAGCTCACCACATGAACGAGTGCAATATAAAGTTAACGGCTTCACTTTTCGTGCCTCCAAGAGGCATGGTAGTCAGCACTCAAGTCAAGTTAGTGAGGTGCCATTATTCAAGCACTTTTACCGGGTCATGCAAGCGTTTACCCACTCCATTGGCTCTAGCCTACATAAAATTGCTAAGATCGCATGTCTAAATAATAATGTAGACAAGGGTTTTCCCAGTGAGTCATTCAACAAGTTACATTTTTTCGAGTTGAGGTTTGATTTTTTTAGTTTTTTTCACTTGAACGTTACATCCCCTACAAACGGTGAGAGCTACAGCGACATTGATTGCTTAGAGCTTAGATACTGATTTTATTATTACTGATTGCTATAGTGATATAATGGTAATAAACTGATAGCATAAACCCAACAAAAACATTTTCTAGAGCGATATATTGTTAATAATGCTAGAGCGATACTGAAGAACCTAGACCAGTGTCGATTCTAGCTAGACGAGCTGCAAGAATAATACAGTTGCTCTCTTGCAACTCGTATACGTATAGTTAGGATCTACATTAATCTACGAAACTGCTCTAAGGTATCGTTCTGCTAAATGTCACCCTCACCAAGATAGAGAATAAAGGATAGACCTTATGAACTCAAGCCCGAAGTAAATAATCTAAAACTTGGAATTGTTATGAATATGATGAGGATAAATTTTCAAATATCATAATAGCGTAAATATTATTAATTGTCGTCATAATAATTCATTATTAGAAAAATTATGTCCAAAAATTGAATTTTATTAAATTTTTTTATTCATATAGGCGAAATAAAACTGAATGTAGAAAAACAACAGATGTTTAGCCCAATCCTGCTTCTATTTATGATTTTAATTAGATGCTTCATTTCTAATATTCCTGCCTTATTTCTCATATTTGTGGGTTATGTTTAGCTGCATGTTACTGAAAATTCTCATTTGGAAAAATATATAAATAAAATGTAAATTACTTCAAAAAGATATATAACTAAATTTTCTTTATCTCAAGAAGATTATCTTAAAGTTTAATACAAACGTGACACTTTCATTGGAAAGGTTCCATTTTCATCATGATAGGTTATTAAGAAACACTTGGAATTTTTCACATTACTTCATTTTTAAAACGTAGACTACATAATTTAGTTTAGCACTACACTAACTTCAAATAAATGGATTAGTTTCTTATTTTGGATACTGCAGGCTACAAAATTATTGAAACAGAATTTATTAATTTCGAATTCCTTTAATTGCTATTACTTTATACTGAAGACTTCCGCAATGGCGGATATTGAAAACAGTATTGAATAGCTGATGGAAATCGATGAATGCTACTGTACAAAAATATCAGTCACCACCGGGAATCGAACCACGGACCTCTCAATTGCCGGTTGAGCGCCCTTAACCACTAGACCATGGAGACCTTTCTGTACAGCAGAATTCATTTTCAACTTGGCCATATCGGCTCGTATCTCACAAGTTAGTTTGAAGTGACTGACAATTGAATAAACTGACAAATATACATAAACAGAATTTATTAATTTCGAATTCCTTTAATTGCTATTACTTTATACTGAAGACTTCCGCAATGGCGGATATTGACAACAGCATTGAACAGCTGATGGGAATCGATGAATGCTACTGTACAAAAATATCAGTCACCACCGGGAATCGAACCACGATATGGCCAAGTTGAAAATGAATTCTGCTGTACAGAAAGGTCTCCATGGTCTAGTGGTTAAGGGCGCTCAACCGGCAATTGAGAGGTCCGTGGTTCGATTCCCGGTGGTGACTGATATTTTTGTACAGTAGCATTCATCGATTCCCATCAGCTGTTCAATGCTGTTGTCAATATCCGCCATTGCGGAAGTCTTCAGTATAAAGTAATAGCAATTAAAGGAATTCGAAATTAATAAATTCTGTTTATGTATATTTGTCAGTTTATTCAATTGTCAGTCACTTCAAACTAACTTGTGAAAATTATTGAGTTTATTATTACTACTCACTGCAAGTGAGAAAAATGGTAAATTATTTCTCTCAAGGAAATAACATTTCTTTTTAAGAAAAAACATTTCTCTCCATTCTCCAAGAAAAAACCATTCTCTATATAAAAAACATTATTTCTAAGAAAAAAATTATCTAATTAACTAATTGGAAGAATAATGAGTTTTCAACATTTATAATAATACAAATACATTATACCGTTCATTATTGACACAAATGAAGCAAATCATAAAAACAAATCTCTGACTCACTTGAGGAAGTTCCTCAGTTTTGCAGAAAATCACTCATCGAGTCTAGATAAGATAAGCTTTTATAACTCTCAAGGAAAATGAGAATCAAAATATTGCAAAAAATACACGATTAAAAATATCTTGCAACAAATAAATTATGCGTTCTTGTAATCGATTGAAGATTAAAATTATCACCTTTATTTGAGGATTCAACTCAGCTGTCTTTGTAAGTGAATTAAAATTGACAACCAGGACTAGCAGGCTAGCAAATGTGTACTTGCAGTGAGTACTAATAATAAACTCAATTATTATGAAGCCTATAGTGAAAATATGCTGTATGAAAATAATCAATTTTTAGACGAAGTTAGTGTAGTGCTAATCCAGGAAAATATAACACCAATAATAATACTAATTATAATCATATACTTATTTCAACATAATATAATAATACTCGTAGGTCTAGAATTCTAGACAGACCTTTGCAATTGACACAGTATATACGTATTTATTGAACTTCATTACAATACAGAATTATTTAAGCATTCGTCTACAAATTCATTTTGTCAATCTTGGTGATCAATAGCTCAAGATCAATAGCATTCGTGATGTTCAGTCACGACCACTCGGGACTACGCTTGGAAGGGTGACCGGCTACTATGATATGACATTGTAGTAAGAGATATCAGATTCATTATCAATTACCCGATAGTTCAGAACCAACCTAAAACTGTAGGATCACCATTCAGAATATCATTGCATCACCTCATGACACATGCACAAGTCTCAGACTCATATGGGTTTCATTGGCAAGAAAAAAATATCGATGATAAACAGAATGGAAAAGTTTATCAGTGTAACTGTTAGGTTTAGATCCATTTTATGGATCCAAATTTTAAGATCCAAAAGAAAGCTGTAAGATGTATGGAAAGAGTAGATTAGATGCAGGTAGGCCGTTGTTCAAGAGACTTGGTCTCTTAACTGTGCCCTGCTTATATGTGTATGAAGCTACTTTATATGTAAACAAGAGTGATATTAACCAAAATCTTGACGTACACGATTATAATACAAGAAGCCGAGAAGATTATCACTTGGTCATTCACAATAGTAGCTTATTCAAACAAAAACCTAGTTATATTGGTAGGAAACTCTACAACAAACTACCGCAGTTTTTAAAGAGTCTTCAAAGTATAGAAATATTTTAAAACAATTGAAAAATATTTAGTTGATAAAGCTTTTTATAATGTAGGCTACAAGAGCTCCTTTCACATCAAAATTAAGACTCACCTCAACTAATTGACACAGTAATTATGGTAACTAGTGTATAAGAGTATAAGATTGTATAATATTTGTCGATCTGACTTGTCTTATACTTTATACTCCTTAATGGAGTCTCAAAGACGTAATATACAAAAAGAAGTTTACGTACGATGAAATTTACGTGGAAATATAACTTTACTAATAATGAATTATTCATTTTTTAAATGAAGTTTTGTTTCTCAATTTTCGTTGACTTTTGACTACAGTCCGTAATACGTTTTGCCACAAAGGTAAGTAGGATATAAAATCGAAGAAAATAATCTGGGAGCACTACGATTGCAAGCAGAACAATAATTATTGATTACAACATTCATTTGCACTAAAGTTGCAGTAACAGGGCCATAAAAATGCCATTTCACAGCAAAGCTTAGATAAGAGAAATAGCAAAGAACTGTGGTTTTCCATGGTCGATAAAACTGATATTACTGAAGCTAAAGCAGAATAAAGGATGTTTGGTTTGTGATTTGATAGGAAATGGCTGACTCATCCTGACACGATTTTAGACTCAAGTAACAAACAGTAACAAGCATTTATGATTTCATTTATTTCGTATCTTTGGTCAACTGAAAGTATTGGGAAAAGTAATAAAATACATAATATTGTTTCCTTATTGATGAACACAGTTCAAATAATACCTTTAGAATATCACCAGGCACGTATTTAAAAAAAAAACTACTTGAGGACTCTTTATCTTAAGGAAGACTTAAAATCTCTTCCAATTAATTTTCAAGTATCCCTTGAGATAAGGAAGCCTCAAAAGTAGGCTATTTCATAGAAACGGGCTCAAGAAAATATTGTTTCTTATTAAAAAGTAAATTCGTATGGCTTTTCGTGGTGGGGAGACCCTTACGGGTAGTTCCACCTCGCCGCTTTTTCAACGACTGCTTTTTTTTTTTTTTTTTTAATATGCAACCGGGACCGACGGCTTAACGTGTCCTCCGAAACACGGGAGTGGCTCGAGAAAAATATCTTGTACTCAACTGGGATCGAACCCAGGACCTTTGGCTTATCAGACCAGCGATATGCCAACTCTTGTTTCTTATTGATGAACATAGTGACAAAGAATACGTTTAGAATATCACAAGGCTCCCTTATCTTAGAGAAGACTTGAAAATCCTTTCTTCTAAATGATTGTAAAGTATCCCTTGATATAAGGAAGCCTCAAACTCAAAGTAGGTTCCTTTATAAATACATGCTTAAGATTGATAATTGCTAGAACGTTTGTAGCTATACTAGAAAAACACAAACAAATTAACAAACTTCAAAAAATAGAGAATAAAAAAAATAGTATTAGGTACAGTAGGATATTTTGAAAATGTTAATTATATTCAGAGCAGTAATATATTCCACTATTAATGAGATAAGCTATTGCCACAATTTGTGCATAAACTGCCAATTACAATGATCAAATTTACAAGCTACTGTACTTGCAATCAATCTGGTAATAAACTTGCCAATGTCCCCACCATAAAAGCCATACGCTTATCATTCATTATATTCGTGAATTTCTTGATTCATAACGATCTGTGTTGTTAATATTAACTTTTTATTGTAAATTTAACGACTAGCAGTCAATTTTAATTGAGAATAAATAAAATATTCACTCACGTAGTCTGAAACGTTTATACAATAAATTAATGTCGCTCTAGCTCTCTTCGTTTCTACGAGTCTCCAATTTATATCTTCTCTCCAGTATTTTTGAGACCCCTCTTCGTTTCCAAGTTCCCATACCCGACCCTCTCTGTCATACTTAAACCCAACGCTCAGTAAACCCAACAAATAAATGAGAATTCCACACAAAAAACCAAAATTACTAGATAATTTATGAAGCAATACGTGTTACGAAAATATGTCCAAGACACGATTAGTATAAAATAGAAGACACTCTAGGTCTCCTGTGAAGAATTTCACAGCTAGAAGAATTTTTTAATATGCAGGCGCCCTCCGTATGCATCTGTCAAAAATAATAAATTATTCCACACAAAAATAGGCACCAAGGTATGAATCAACACACTTATTATCACGTGAGTGTGAGTGCGTGGACTCCTACATACGCACACGCTCGTGCATGCTACAACACCCGTAATTAGTTTGAATTTCTCACGACTTTTCAGCTACGATTACACACAGCACCAACCAGTCCTAAATGCCTTTTCACTAATTCACATTCATTTCGTGGAACATAAACTCTCACCTTTTTTAAGAAATATTATTGCAAAATAGTTTACAACACTTTTTGAATTTGGG
>OX418221.1:50207567-50395067 GCA_948455865.1 Conomelus anceps
AAGAAAAAGAAGAGAGGAGGAGGAGGAGGAGGAGGAGAAGAGAAGATGAAGAAAATTAGGAAGAAAAAAGAAGAGGACATAAAATTAAGTAAGAGTAGAAGAGGAAGAAGTAAGAGAAGACGAAGAAGAGGGAGAAGGATATGAAGAAGAAGAATGAGAAGGAGAAGAAGAAGAACATGATGAAGAGGAGGAAGAAGAGGAAGAAGAAGAAGAAGATGATGATGATGAAGTAGAAGAAGAAGAAGGGAGGAGGAGATGAAGAAAATTAGGAAGGAAATAGAAGAGGACGTAAGAATAAGAAGGAGAAGAAGAGGAAGAAGTAGGAGAAGATGAAGAAGAGGAAGAAGAAAAAGAAGAAGATGAAGATGAAGAAGAAGGAGAAGAAGAAGAAGAAGAACAAGATGAAGAAGAAGAAGAAGAAGAAGAAGAAGAAGAAGAAGAAGAAAAAGAAGATGATGATGATGAAGAAGAAGAAAAGTAGGAGGAGGAGGAGAAGAGGAAAAGAAGAAGAAATGGATGTTGGATAAAAAAATAAACTACAGTATTAAATATTAAATTCGTAAATAAGTTACGTAACGTTCTAAACCCCCATATTCAATTGCATCGGACAACCTGCTAGTAGAGCAATAGACAAGAGACAGCAATGCTGTTATTGAAGTGGTGGTCTTATGACCTTTTCATCAATGTCATAACTTAATATTTATGACCAGTGAACAGTGAACAGTGAATAGTGAATCTGGCCATGAACCTTTCACCGCGTCTAGCTTCAACGTTTGGAGCGGCTTGACTTTGACAACAAAAGGCGACAGTAAACTTACTATTTGATGAAGCAGTCAATTGTGTGAATTTTCACTGTTAATCTGTAGAAAAAAAAACTGGCTCAGCTCTTCTTGTATAATACTATCAAAGTTCACAGTTCTGGTTAAATAAATGGTTATAGTGGGGAATATAGATTCGATTTTGTCGGGGGGGAGGAGGGGTCAGAGGGGAAATAGGGGTTCAAGACCAATAGTTGAATGTTAAAAGATTGGCAATCCTTGTTTCAGTACAGCTGAGTAGATAAATTGACAAATTGATATACAGTATAACCTCGATTATCCGGTCGTCCGGATTATCCGGGTCGTTTTTAAGAAAATTTGTTTTCTATTTTCATAAAGCTTGAAATGAAAACAGAAGAGTAATGTATTTTTCCCACAACTGCTCATAAAGTATTTCTTTTCCTACAACTGCTTGTAAAGTAGTTCTTTACATACTGAAAACTAATTGTAAAATACCTCTTTACTGCTCCGCAAGCCGTAATAGTATATTTCGCACCTAGGGCCGAAAATGTGTGTTTGCCGGCTCGAGATCGCGGTTTTCAAGTTCGAGACGAAGTCGAGAACTTGAAGCGTTTGAGAGCCGGCAAAACATTTTTGCCCGTGTTGCGAACGCTATTTTTCGCCACACTACGAAAAAAAAACAACAATGTTAAGATGGAAATTTTGAAAGCGAAATTTTAAGGCTATGGTACTTGCAAGAATACAAGGAACGGCTATCACCTTTTTATCCAACCTACAGCGCTCTGGGTGGGCATTTTGTCAACTACTACAACTGTTCACCAAAAGGTTAGATGGTTAGGTTTTTTGTTGTTATTCCTGTTCCTGATTCGAAACCTGCATAAAACAACCAAAAACCCAACCAACTAACCTTTCTATACCAACAGTTGCAGTAGTAGTCAAAATTCCTAAAAACAAAAAACCTAACCAACCAACCTTTTGGTGAGAGGTTACCAACATTTGTAATAGTTGACAAAATTCCCACCCAGAGCTCTGTAGGTTGGATAAAAAGGTTCTATTGTTTGATATCAAAACTACAAAATAATACATATTAAGTTATAAAAAGTGATCATTTTTGACATTTTAAATACTACGTACATATTAAATTATAAAAAATAAACATTTATTGATGGCTTAAATATTTTTGTTTTACATAAAAGTTGGAAGGATTCATTTTTACAATCATGACTGCTGTATCCAGACACGATCAGCTGTCATTCAAGGTCATTTTCTTTTCCGCCCTAGGGCGGTAAACGTTTACAGACCTCGACGGAAACCAAACACTTTCGGCCTCCATATGACGCACGAAAAACAGTTCATTACGTCCTAGTGTGGCGAAAAGTACTTTTCCTACAACTGCTCGTAAAGTAGTTCTTTACGTACTGAAAACTAATTGTAAAATACCTCTTTACTGCTCAGCAAGCGGTAAAGTACTTTACGCTCGCCAGCTGTTTTCTTTACGCTTCTGTTTTGATTTTGGTGCCTTCTCATTGGTGGATCACAGAATCCGTGAAATTGACATAACCTCAACAATGGCGAACGCTAACCAAATCCGCGCACGGTCTCTGATGTTACAAACTACAAGCTTTTATTGTGTTGGAATCCAGAACTTCAGTTGTAGGAAAAATATTCTATGTAATTCGCGCGTGAAGCTTCTTTATTGCTCTCGCAAAATTACTGCGCTCCGCTGTGCGTCGCGCAGTAAATGTTTTGGCTCGAGCAATAAAGTCGCGCTTCACGCTCTTAATACATAAATAACTATTACGCTCGCCAGCTGTTTTCTTTACGCTTCTGTTTTGATTTTGATGTCTTCTCATTGGTGGATCATGGAATCCGTGAAATTCACATAACCTCAAAAAAGTCGAACGCTAACCAAATCCGTCTGTGATGTTACAAACTACAAACTTTTATTGTGTCGGAATCCAGAACTGCAGTTGTAGGAAAAATTTATTTCAAATTCAATTTATTTCAAAAAACCAAAACACAAAAGAATGCAAATCATGACAATGACAGTACAATTATGCAACGCAAAAAAAAAGAAGAAGCTATTTAGAGTACTTATCATAAATATACAATATTTCTATTTTAAAATCCATAATTTGGTTGACTTCAGCATAAGTTAAACTTGTCCGTTGAAGCCAGTTACAATTCAGACTATTTCAAATAATTTTGTTTTTCTGTTCTTCATTATTTCCAACTATTGATCCAGAATCAAAATATGTCATACCTCCCTTTCCAAAAATTCAATTTCAAAGAAAAAATTACTCTTTATCCAATTTTGAATGCTCATATTCCTTTTAGTGAAGTTCAAAGTTTGATCCAGATATTCCTCTGGAAACATGTTTATTAATTTTGTACTGATGTAATTCAACTGTCTTCTAATACAAGTCAAGTCGGTTACATAAATTTTATATTTATTTGTGGTACTATTTCTAAAATTGAAGGGTTTGTCATTTTTTATGAACTTGCTAAAATATTGTATGTATTTCGCGCGTGAAGCTTCTTTATCGCTCTCGCAAAATTACTGCGCTCCGCTGTGCGTCGCGCAGTAAATGTTTTGGCTCGAGCGATAAAGTCGCGCTTCACGCTCTTAATACATAAATAACTATCTTTTCCTACAACTGCTTGTAAAGTAGTTCTTAACGTACTGAAAAGTAATTGTAAAATACCTCTTTACTGCTCAGCAAGCGGTAAAGTACTTTACGCTCGCCAGCTGTTTTCTTTAAGCTTCTGTTTTGATTTTGATGTCTTCTCATTGGTGGATCAAGGAATCCGTGAAATTCACATAACCTCAACAATGGCGAACACTAACCAAATCCGCGCAAGGTCTGTGATGTTACAAACCAAAAGTTTTTATTGTGTTAGAATCCAGAACTGCAGTTGTAGGAAAAATATCGTATGTAATTCGCGCGTGAAGCTTCTTTATCGCTCTCGCAAAATTATGCGCGATGCATAGTGGAGCGCAGTAACTGTTTTGGCTCGAGCGATAAAGTCGTGCTTCACTCTCTTAATACATAAATAACTATTAAATTAACAACAGTAACAAATGTAAAAACAGTTACATTATGTACATGTGCATGTCAGATCACTGTTTCTGTTCTGTGCATTTTTCAGTACAGTAATGTTTTGTATCTTATTTTCCGGATTATCCGGATTTTCGATTATCCGGATAAACGAGGTTTTACTGTATTAATGACACCAGATTCTTGAAATATTAGCTTTTTTTTAAAGGGCACAAGCAAACTGATAAAATGACAACACAGATTTTGTGTGTGAAAAAGACGTTTTTACCAAATTTATCTTCATTTGGTGGGGGGGGGGGGGGGGCTAGACCCCTGGGCCACTCCCTCATATACGTTCCAGAAATGGTATATTTTGTTTATATTGAGAAGAAAAACTCCATAATAGAATAAAGTAAGATAAAAAGTGTGAATTCCAATTTTTTATTTGAACACTACATTTATTTGGACAACTGTATCAAATATACCTTTATTGTCTGATGCATATACCTATACTTATATTGGGTATAGGTATAGCGTATAGGAATAATATACCTATATTGTCTGATACAGCCACTACACCCTTATATATAGAGTAGACTACATCTAGCACAGAATTGTAGCAAGTACAGTATATTGTTTGATAGAGCCACTCCAACATGAACTCGTCCTTACCTTGTTCACAGATTCCTGGTCCATATGAGGACTAATTTCCTTCAACAAAAGTGTTAATTTATTGTTTAGCAAAATGTTCAAACTATTTGTCAATTTTTTAAAATGTAAATGAATGAAGTGACAGATAAATTATTTTTAATTTTTTGTATTAAAAAGAGAAAAGAGGAATAAAGAATATTTGAATTTGAACTATCCCTTTAAATCTATATAACTAGAGATAGATAAATAGATAGATAGATATAGAGAGAGAGAGGGGGGGGGGTACGGGTGTGTTTGTGTTTTATGGATTTCTCAAAAACGGCAACGATTTGAAACACTAAATTTGGCTCACAGCTACCTCTAAACTCAATTCAGTGCACCTCGAAGCCCGATTTTTGATTTTCCTTACAGACTTTAAAAAATCAATTTTCAACCTTATGGACACTATTACTGTTTCAAAATGTGTTTAGATGCATGAAGCTCATAGAACAGCTGATAACATACGTCACTATGGTGATAATATTATATATTATACGCCGATGATTATGTCCTAAGGCTGTGCGCAGGCTTTTTGTTCATACTTTTTTCGTAGTTTATTGTATTGGATGTTATTACGGCTTTGAACCGTTATCTATTGCTGTGAGAAAAAGTGTTTTTCATCAATTACTTAGTGAAATATGGGAGTTCAAATTTGATTTTTGTTTTTTGTTTTTAGGGGCAATTCATCTCACCTACCAGTGATTTTAAACTTTTGATAAATTTTTTCTAACTAAAAGACACTTAGAGGAATAAAATGACATATCTTTTACTTGTTAGATTGAATTAAAAAATATGTAATTTTATTCTTCTAGGTGTCTTTCAGTTTTGCAAAATTTATCAAAAGTTTAAAATCACTCGTAGGTGAGATCAATTGCCCCCAAAACCGAAAATTTCAACTTTGACCCCCCATATTTCACAAAATAATTTAAGAAAAATGTTTCCTTACAGCAATAGATAACATTTCAAAGCCCTAATAGGTAACATTCAATACAAGAAACTTCGAAAAAAATTATGACCAAAGACCCTGCGCACAGCCTTAAGCCAAAGCAAGCAACAGATTACCTCTGTATCAATATCACAGCTGCTAATTACCCAGCGTCATGCGAGCTTACATATTGTGTGTATTGTGCCTTTCCTGTAATACATTAATCTAAAAAACTAAACACAAAACTATGCAGGTGGGTAGAGCTGCAAAGTTGTTAAAAAGGTAGTTCACTTATAAAAAACACTAGAAATTCATATCATCAGAGCCAAAAAAAAATAGTTTATAAAAACATTTTAAAAACACAAAACATTCACATCATCAGAGCAAAAAACAGTTTATTTGTGAAGTTCTCTTTTCAAACAGATGAATTATATGGTATAAAAACTGTTTGGTATTTCACTCACCCTTCCCAATTTCGTAATTTTGCGACCACTACCATTAGTTATCTACCAGAAAAAAACTCCAAACTGGATTCCCGGGCAATACCAGGTAAAATTCTAATATCTAATACAGCCAGTACAGTGGCGATGCAAATACATACCAACTATACCTATACATGCTCGATATAACCTAGAACTTACTTTTATACCTGTATATACACTCGATATACCTATAGGAGGCGATGAATCGAAAACGGCATAAAATTCAAATTAGATCGGGTCGGCCTCGGTGGCGCAGCTAACCGATTACTGTGATTTGAGCCAAAGCCGCTTGGGGGAAACGGGGAAATCAGCTCGAGGGAAAGCGGCTCAGGGGAAAAAGGCGGTAGCTCAGATCATGCTAAACAGATACTGGCAAAGACAGGAAGGCACTCAACAAAAACATCGGAAAACAAATGGAAATAAGACAAGCAGCCTCCAGGAAACACCATTTTGTAGCCTACACCAACCGTTGTGCAAGAAATAGCTACAAAATCATTTATTCCACAGAATAATGTATAAATGTGTTTTCCTTCAGTTTTAAATTTGAAATGTATATTTCAAATTAATAAATGTAAATTTTCCTTTAGTTTTTTTGCCAACATAATTTGACATTTCCAAGTTATTTTTCTTCAATTTTAGATCCCAACTAGCGGTACCCGGCGTGCGTTGCTACGCCAGTGGCAGCAATGAGAGGGGGCATAGTGGGCTGTGATAATGAGGAATGCGTGGGGCAGGTAGACGGGCTATGCCCAAAATCGGTTCAGCGGTTAGGACACAAAATATCAAAGTATAAGTATGCCCCCCTCCACCCCGGAGAAAAAAATGGGGGGCTTTGAACTCCCAAACTTCACAGAAACTATCTTGGGACTATTCTACATTGTGCCAGAAAATTTTATCGAAATCGCTTCAGCGGTTAGGACACAAAATATCAAAGTATAAGTATGCCCCCCTCCCCCCCGAAGAAAAAAATGGGAGGCTTTGAACTCCCAAACTTTACAGAAACTATCTTGGGACTATTCTACATTGTGCCAGAAAATTTCATCGAAATCGCTTCAGCGGTTAGGACACAAAATATCAAAGTATAAGTATGCCCCCCCTAACCCCCGGAGAAAAAAAATGGGGGGGCTTTGAACTCCCAAACTTTACAGGAACCATCTCAGAACTATTCTACATCGTCACTGAAAATTTCATTGAAATCGGTTCAGCGGATTCTGAGTTCAATTAGGACACATAAATATTAAGAGGTACAGTAGCCTACGTTTTGCCCCCCAGAAAAAAATGGGGGGCATCATGAACTCCCAAACTTCACAGGAACCATCTCAGGACTATTCTACATCGTCCCTGAAAATTTCATTCAAATCGGTTCAGCGGTTTCGGAGTTTACTGGGAACATACATACATACATACATACAAACATACATACAATCATACATACACACATACATACATACAAACATACATACACACATCGCCTTTTATATACACAGACAGATTATGAGAACAATAAACTATAAATTACTAATACTCAAATTTGACACAGCAACAAATATTTTAGACATAATTATTGAAAATAATTTTTACTAGTGATTTCAACACTTCCAAGTACTTATTCGTGTAATGGTCATTTCGCATTGTTGGAATGCTTCCTCAGACGTAAAGTTTATTCAAGTAAAGAAGTAGGCTAATACGGAAGTACCACACCAAATATTTGAAAGTTATATTAGTTTACTAAGCTAGCATAGGTGTTCCCCAACTGAGTTGAGATATTAAACAATAATAGGTATCCTAGTCCTAGGATAGAGATTGAAGTTTCGGCCACTTTATGATAAATGCCTATCACAGAAAATCAGCAAATAGAAAACTCAAATGATTTCATTCAATGATAAAATCATTTCAAATGATATCATACTTTGAATTAGACTAGACACTCTTGCTGCCGGTTGCACGAAAGCTAATTAAACAGAATTTATTAATTTCGAATTCCTTTAGGTGCTATTAGTTTATACTGAAGACTTCCGCAATGGCGGATATTGACAACAGTATTCAACAGCTGATGGAAATCGATGAATGCTACTGTACAAAAATATCAGTCACCACCGGGAATCGAACCACAGACCTCCCAATTGCCGGTCGGGCGCATCAGCTGTTGAATACTGTTGTCAATATCCGCCATTGCGGAAGTCTTCAGTATAAACTAATAGCACCTAAAGGAATTCGAAATTAATAAATTCTGTTAAAGTAAATTTGTCAGTTTGTTCAATTGTCAGTAACTCCGAACTTTCTTGTGAGCTAATTAAATTTAATCCCAGTAGAATGACGTAATTCTACGGAAATTAAACTTAATGGAGAGAATTTAGTTGCACAAAGGACAATTACAAGCGATTACGCCGATTAGGTAAACCGGCATAAGATATATTTAACCTCCCGATCACCGATGATTAAATCTTACTAATGCCCGTTAAGTTACATTTTATAGGTTATGTTTATTGTACCAGAACACAGAACTGCAAATTAGGTCGAAGGTGTTAAAAACATTTAAAAATGAATAAAATCTATTAAGAATATAATAATATTGAGATAGTTAAATAATGATTCCAATAATTTACAATGCAATGATTCGAATTCATCTTTTTTATCAACTTCAGAATCAGCTTTTGATCAAATTACAGTGTTGCCAGATTGTGTCTGTTCTGTTAACGAAAATAAACTAATGGATCTTTGTGAAACAGAAATAAACCCGTTACACTTACGACAGTTCGTTAACTGACATTAAACTTTTTATTTAATTAGCTTAGTGCAACCGGCCGTTAATCTTTGATTTATACTAGACTCTTGAATAGCAGATACAATCCTATCCGGTTCTCGAAATTTGATCAAATCAACAAGGACAAAAGAAGTTACACTTCTGTTACGTAATCTAGTAATTCAGTAAGCTAGCAAGTAACAACTAAGTGTGTATCCAACTCTCGAGGATTAATAACTATCGCAAAATCAATCACATTCCGGAGAATAGTGTAAAACAGATTGCAGCAATGTGAATACCACCATTCCACTGCTTGTGTTTCATTTTGCGATGGTGATTGTCCTCGAATATACAGAATTAGATGATCCTCTGTGCTACAGCCACCCTTAAGACTCGAGACCAGCATATACTCTGTTATTACTGTATATTCTAGTATATCTAGTATATTCTGTGATACTGAGTAGAAACTGACAAGAATCTTAGATTGAAGACTCTTATACTATTGAAAATTGAAAGACTGATATTTATTTTAAAATATTGACAAATTGATACTATTTATGAAAAGACTCTATGTTTTTATTCCAAGCTCTTGGGTCAATAAACCATATTTATTTATTTATTATTATTAGCGTACGGCTTTAGTTGGTGAGGAGATGGCACGGGTATTTCCACCTCTCCGTTTAACCATATTTTGGGGACATAGTAAGGCGTTTCAACGGTGTCGTGCTAAACGCGCACAAGATTTATCAAAGGGTGAGTAAAGGGTGGAACTGCCGCTCTGGTAGTGAACCGACCGGAAGTAAATTCATTATACAAATTCATATTACAAAACAATGGGAGCCTATATTATGATATAAAACTGAATTTATTACCTCATGAAATTAGGAGACTCTTCTCTTGATCAGTTCTCCAAGAAATATTTTCTAGTTGAGCTGTATCAGTACCAGTACCAAAACAGCAATGTTTTTTACTTTGATTTTTCAGTAACAGTGGAAAATAATGATATAATTGTTCTGTTTTTGTTTTTTTGGATTTTGAAGTGAGAATGATTGAAACTTCATTGTAATCAATTATTTATGTATCATATTAAAAAAATATTCGTACCTCTCGCATAAATCTAAATTATTAGAAAAAATTGAAATATTGTAGTATTTCTTAACCCACTTATGAAAAAAAATTAGGTTGAAGTTTTGGCTATAAGTTAAGTTAGTTAGTTGGTTGAGTATAGTTAAAAATGTTGATGAGAACATTCATAATGTAAAACCACACCTGAAATAGGCTTTGATTGGGAAACCCGATTTTAGTCCTTTCAGCTTGATAACTAGATAATTTTGCACTATTCAGATACTAATAAACACAAATACAAAAATATCTAATTCCATTCTACATTTCATGTCAGATTAATAATACTTCCGAATCTACTTCCGATTTGCCTACATGAGCGGCAGTTCAGGTAGCCGAGACCCTTCAATAAAACTTGTGCGCGTTTAGCACAGAATTTCATGGAATTTCAGTTGTGCGCGTTTAGCATGTAACCGTTTCAACAGATGATATTTAAAAAAATATCAATTGTTATAGTATCTACGCAACAACTCTAGAAATAAATAATGACTGTAGATTAAATAGCAATATAGCTTATTATTGAATAAGACATGAAGTTAATAAAACATTTATTGAAAATTCTGAGATATGTACTAGTTTCGGTTTCGGTTGCTACACCATTGACCATTATCATCTCAAACAAAATCCAGTTTGTTGATTGATAATGGTGTAAATGTGGTTGTGTCAACTTCATGTCTTATTATTCATTATGGATATCTCCCACAATATCACCTTCGCCACTACAAAGAAAGCAATAATATTAACCAGAACAAACTACGCGCTTATTAGCAATTTTTCAGTGTGATGTTTTCCAAACTTTTCTGGACCATCGCCCCCTTTCAAAGAAACCAAACTTCGGGAAACTTCCTCTGGGTGCTAAGGATGAGCTGGTACCATAAATAGCAGACAAGAATATGCGTAATTGTCACGCCATACAACCAATCCAAGGAGGATCAATATAACCTCAAGTTAGGTTGTACACGGAGCCTTCCATCCCATCCGGCTTGAATAATGTCAGAGGAAAACATTCACAACACAAAATACCAGCACTGTCAACAATTCAACCATGCAATGAGTCCATATTTATGCGTGAAATGACGATTCAATGCTTCACCAATACAAGTTTCCGCTTCACTGGGGAAAAGCTCAACAATAGACCAGCAGTTATATATTCAAACAATGTATATATAAATAAAATATACCAAAAAAGCCCCCTTCAATTAGTATTTAGGGTGGGGCGTAATAAAATTAAGATTAAATTAATAGACAATAATTCCAATATGTTAAACGGACTTCCGGATACTATAAAGAACATAACAAATGATTTCGTTACGTAAGTAAACAAAATGGCTAAACTAGTAAGGCAATGGAATGAATGACTAGATGTTTATTAATAACCGTTGTTATAATATGATACCCGGTTTTACAATCGACAAATTTCAACTGGATACTTTCTGATGAATAAGGAAAATTTAAAGGCGTGAAATTGATTGTTTTTAACGCAGATGGAGTTGGGGAAAATCAACTATTTTCGTTAATAAACTTGGCATTCAAAGACTCAACAAAAGTGGAATTGGCTTTCACTTCTATGATCCGCAAATAACTTGCTACAGTAAATTATTAAACGCAATATGCATCACAATACTAAATAATGTACATTGAATTTTGATAAATTATGCATCCAGTAATTTCTTTTGTTGTAGGCTACGTCTTGGAGACTACAGTTGAGGAGTTATAAGAAAAGTCAGATTATAAACTAGTTTAGTTGTAAACTAGTTACCATAAATTACTATAACAATTTTTTTTATCGGAGGATGAAGCCCACATTGGTCTGAGACCTGTGCGTGGGTAATGAATTGGATGATGGTGATTGATGAGTTGGACCTACAGTTTTAGGTGGGTTCCGAACCAATTAGTTGAGGTGAGGCTCAATTTTGATGTGAAAGGAACTCTTGTACACTATAAAATGCTTTATCAACTAAATATTTTTTCAATTGTTTTTTAATATTTCTATATTTTCAAGATTCTTTAAAAACTGCGGTAGCTTGTAGAGTTTTCTACCAATATAAGTAGGTTTTTGTTTAAATAAACTACTATTGTGACTACTTGTACCATAATAGTGTACGTCAAAGTTTTTGGTTAATATCATTCTTTTTTACATATAAAGTAGCTTCGTATACATATAAGCAGGGTACAGTTAGGAGACCAAGTCTCTTGAACAACGGCCTACATGAATCTAATCTATTTACTTTTTCCATAAACCTAACAGCTTTCTTTTGGAACTTAAACACCCCAACAGGGTTTTGTTTTGATAAGTTACCCCACACTAAGATAGCATACCTAATATGTAACATAATAGCCCATGGTGAGCTGTAAAAAGTAACTTTTAATCATTTAATCAATATAATAATATTACCTTTTTTATAATAATAATGAATAGGTTTGAAAGTATCGGCTTGATTGTCAAGAAAATGATACCAATCTTCAAAAAACTATGTGAATATTAAAAATTGTTAATAACAAGACTCAAATCCAACTCAAAAACTGAATATTATTAAGATCATGAAGCTTTCATAATTTATTAAGCTATATTAAAAATAACCCATAACCAAAAAGTATGTTCATACTGAAAAAAGAATATTTATTGTCTTAGCAATGAGAAATCTGTTTATAACTGTTCTTCAGGTGTCAAAGAACATCCTTTGAACAGCCTTCAAAACAATAAGATAATAAAAAAGTAGATAAATCGCTTACAATATGGGAATATCCTAGGCAACACCTAAGACCTGTATTGTAAAACCTTAACATTGGCGGCCGTAGAGATGTAATCGGTGAGACCTCTTATCTATGGTAAGACTAACTAACTGCGCTAATCCTGCGGTCACGGGTTCAAATCCAGTTCAACCTGGCATATTTTATGTAATCATTCACCTCAGTATCAAACTCTCAAACTCATGTGGGCAATAAAAATGTTAAAGAGAAGCAATAATTAATAATAATAACAATAATAATAATAATAATAATAATAATAATAATAATAATAATAATAATAATAATAATAATAATAATAATAATAATAATAATAATAATAATAATAATAATAATAATAATAATAATAATAATAATAATAATAATAATAATAATAATAATAATAATAATAATAATAATAATAATAATAATAATAATAATAATAATAATAATAATAATAATAATAATAATAATAATAATAATAATAATAATAATAATAATAATAATAATAATAATAATAATAATAATAATAATAATAATAATAATAATAATAATAATAATAATAATAATAATAATAATAATAATAATAATAATAATAATAATAATAATAATAATAATAATAATAATAATAATAATAATAATAATAATAATAATAATAATAATAATAATAATAATAATAATAATAATAATAATAATAATAATAATAATAATAATAATAATAATAATAATAATAATAATAATAATAATAATAATAATAATAATAATAATAATAATAATAATAATAATAATAATAATAATAATAATAATAATAATAATAATAATAATAATAATAATAATAATAATAATAATAATAATAATAATAATAATAATAATAATAATAATAATAATAATAATAATAATAATAATAATAATAATAATAATAATAATAATAATAATAATAATAATAATAATAATAATAATAATAATAATAATAATAATAATAATAATAATAATAATAATAATAATAATAATAATAATAATAATAATAATAATAATAATAATAATAATAATAATAATAATAATAATAATAATAATAATAATAATAATAATAATAATAATAATAATAATAATAATAATAATAATAATAATAATAATAATAATAATAATAATAATAATAATAATAATAATAATAATAATAATAATAATAATAATAATAATAATAATAATAATAATAATAATAATAATAATAATAATAATAATAATAATAATAATAATAATAATAATAATAATAATAATAATAATAATAATAATAATAATAATAATAATAATAATAATAATAATAATAATAATAATAATAATAATAATAATAATAATAATAATAATAATAATAATAATAATAATAATAATAATAATAATATCGTGTGACCTGGCTGGCTCAGGTCTGGTGTCAGAGTTATCAGGTCGCATCTGAATATGCCTCTGACGTGACTTAACGACTGTTTTTAGGCAGCAGGGACCGACAGCTTAACGTGTCCTCCTAAACATGGGAGTGGCCTGAGGTAAAATCCTTCGGTCAGAACCCGGGACCATTGGGTTAGCAAACGACTACTTAACCCACTCGGCTACGGCCACTCCAATTAATGAAAGTTATTGAAACAAATACAAGTCAATTTTTATCAGATGAAATATAAATACATAAAGAAGAAACTATTCGCACCTGACTAACTCATTATTCATGAAAAAGTTAATAAAATAGATCAACTAGGTATTATACAGCCAGGACTTAGAGAATGCGCCATATTTTAAGAACGGCAGCACTGATTCTTGTTGAAGCACTTGACTGAGCAAGTCAATGAGAACTATAGCTGCCACTTAAAGCAGGTTCGGTTCAGTGGGTTAGGTCAGCACACTACTCTATCAAAATAACAAATGGAGAAATCCATTTCTAGCTATATCATAATACACATTATCTTGAGGGAATTATCGAAGAAGTCAAGCTCATCTCTTATTTCAAATCAAGACAGATCTCCTCCAACAATTGTGGCAGAAATGATTGTGAAGTGTGAACCAACCAATCAAACTACCACACTTATAAAAGATGTAAACAAGAATTAAATTTTCAGAAATGGGAAAAAACCAACAGAAGACGATAAGCTAATTATTCAGAGTAGTTCGAATCAAAGCAAAGTAACTGACAAACATTTCTACATTGATGGAACCTGAAAGTCCAAGTGCTACCGATGCTAGTAACAAATAAATCTGTGACAAGCTACTAGTTTGTCAAAAAAAAAAAAAAAATGAATTTGCATGCAACTTGACACTAAGAAACAAAAAATGTGGGCTATCTGTTACAAGACACTAGATGCCCTCCAAATATAGGCTATACACAATAATTCAAAACATAACCTCATTACAAAAACAAAACGAATAATTGATCTAGAGTCCAATATAAGAGTTGTGGACAAATTTATCTACAACATTTTGTGAGATATTCACACACATCATGACATTAACCTCAAATTGCGAGCTAGATAAGGGTTTCAACTGTATCTATCAAGTCAATCTTTCATCACAATATCTTGACTATGAAAAGTATTCTGCTTTGGTTCAACACCACTTGGGCATTCAATCACATAGGAAAATGTTATTTAATCCAATAAGCACCATATATACCTCATATCTTTGTTCAAGTTCAGCAGAATCATCAGTCTAAAGATGAATTATAACAAATTTCCTGCATCACATCGTTGATGATATTCTATAGCAGCTTGATTGCAGATGAGAATTTGTCTAAATCATTGCAATAATTAAATATTTAGATGTAATTTTATCTAACCACTGCCTAATACAGGTTATAACCATGTTGAACCGAATAAATTTTAATAGTTGATTATAGAATAGCACTTAGGCTAGTATGGGCAGACTCATGCTGAATATTAATGTGGGGAGTAATGAAAAATTAAATAATTAGACACTACAATTCATTTAGAAATCAAAGTGTGTAGGAACTTACAGAACTTTGTGGAGAATTTCCTAAGCTGGGTGATCTCTGTACAGTAACCAAGGCCATAACCTGGTGGCCGAACAGGTTTCAACACTACCACACACAAAACATTACACAATATTCACTTCAATTGATATTTAAATTCAAATTAAACAAATTAAAACGATAACTGACAATTTGAACGCGATTTGTCACGGATAACAATCGACGTACACCAGAAGAGAATCCACCATATTTGAAACATCGAAACTGGCAATGCTGACAACCTCACAAACTGAAACTTACCTTACGACGGCCGCTCAACAGATGTATTGATTTGAATCGTAGCAAATGCAAGACTAAAAAATATTATTCAAACTTGAATAATTGAATTCAGACAAGACTAAAATTGATTTCCCTATGTTTTAATGATGATAGTATTGTGAATTAACTTCAATTACCACACTCCAGTAAGTGCACCAAAGAATTAATGAAAAACTAAGGTTCTGTGTAAAGCGGGAAGCTTAAAATTGCTAAGAAAAAATAAAATACCACTATACCACAACTTAATCAAACCAAATCCACTTGTGAAAATTCTATGTTTAATTAATATTATCCAATAATTATAAATTATTTTCGTTAAAAAATTTTTGTTGAGGAAAAGCTCTAGCAGTAACTTAAAGTTGCTAATCTTCAATTCTAAATAAATAGAAGTTATTTTCCTGTTACTTTCTACAGATACCTAAGCATAAGTTAACGTATTGACAAAAAACTATGAAACCTGCTTATGTCTGAAAATTAGATCATTCAGTACCGGTTTACTTGATTTGTAAGCAAAATTTGATTCCAAATACATACTTCTGTGTAGCCTCTGCTACATATACTGCATTGTAAACTGTGTAAATCAATCTGATTTAAAAAATATTGATTGATTTATGAATTAGGGAATACATTATCAACATCTATCTTATCTTGATGTTTCCATGGTGGAATACTTGATGAACAATCTAATATCATGACTGTTTCCAAGACTAAATAATTGATGAACCATATGTAATATCTAAACTGTTTTGAAATTAGATTTATCAATCTTATCTAAAAGTAATTTTTAATCTGTGATGTTTTCCATGACGAAATACTTAATGAACAATCTAATATTAAAACTGATACTGCTGTATTTCACTTTTATATATTGTTTTACTCACTTATATTAGAGATGCTTGAGCGATGCATTTCACTTATGAAAAGGAGGCTGACGAAGCTTCTTTTCAGAAGTGAAATGCATCCCTAAAGCATCTCCAATATAAGTGAGTAAAATAATATATAAAAGTGAAATACAGTGTCAGTTTTAATATTAGATTGTAATTTTAAAATTGTCAAACGTTATCTCATATTGTGTATGAATACACCTAAGGATTTAGGCATCAAGGAACAATTTTCAACAATAGATACTGTCAAAACTAGGAATAGGCAGTGATCCATTTCACTTCTGAAAAGAAGCTTCGTCAGCCTCTTCAGAAGTGAAATGCATCCCTCTAGAATCTCCAATATAAGTGAGTAAAGACGATATATTAAATTGAAATACAGTGTCAGTTGTGATATTATATTGTTCATTAAGTATTTCGTCATTGGAAACATCACAGATTTCGATTATTTTCTTCAATAATAATATCCTGTGACCTGGGCTGGTTGCCTCAGGTCTGGTGTCAGAGTTCTCTGGTCGCACCTGAACAAAGTTCAGGGCTTCACGTACATCATGTCAATGAATTATTTAATATTTTAAATAAATAGTATAATATTACTTTCTACAAATTAATTTTCAGTGCATCAAGACATTGGATGTTGCCTGACTGCCTTGAAATTTGGTGTTGCCCGATGCATCTTGTCAACGTTTCCATTAAAACAAAACAAAAAATGGACACTCAGAGAGTTTATGTTTCATGGTCATACATTTTAAATAATGAGATCGGCAGGATACCAAGATTATTATTATAGAAAAGACTGTGAATGAGTCCTAAATTCAGACTAAATTTGGAATTATTCCAAGTATCTATACTTCTGTGGATTTGTCACATTTAGGATTGAATCCGTATGACTACATAATTTTTCTTTATAATATGAAATAAGTGAATCTGTTTCTTTGTTGCAATACTTGTGAAGATTGGCACCTGCTGAAAAACCTACGGGTTTAGGATTAGGAGGACCCTACAATGTTTGTAAATTTTGTAAATAAATTTGATTGATTGATCAGAGCTTGGTAATTAATGCATTGAAAGGGCTGAAAAGCAAATTGTTTCCTCACATTCAATTGCATTATTTTAGTATAGATGAATAAATAAAACTTATCTTACACATTGAATACGAAAGTAAATGGATAGAAGCATAAACTTGTTTAAAAAGGCAAACAGAAAACATTTGCTTTAATTTGAAATAAACAAAGCAGAATACATATTAAAATATGTAGTGTACTGTATTCTGTCATACTTGGATCTGAAATAATGTGAGATAATCCATCAAGCATTATTTATTCATGATATGAAGTGATGAAGGCGCTGTTTACTGTAGAACTACTGTTGTTCTGGTTTCACGTTCATTAAAATGAGAAAAATTGAAGGTTTACTGTTTCTCTTATTGAAAAAATAATTTATTTCAATAAATAAATATACCTGATATATATATATATAAATATAAACACTATACTAGCTGTAAAGAGGAAATCTCAGTGTCTATTGTCCTTCATCTGTATGGGTGCAGAAAAAGTGCAGATCAGTTATGAACGATTGAAAGATAAATTCTGAATGTTAACTTTTTATGGTAAATTCAACGAATTGCAGTCAATTTCAATTGAGAATAAATATTTTTATTCACTTTCGGTCAAACGTTTTCGAGTCATGGAGACTCATCTTCAAAGGTGACTTCAAAGACTCATCAATCACCATCATACGATTCATTACCCACACACAGGTCTCAGACCTATGTGTGCTTCATCCTCCGAAAAAAAGGTCTCAATTACTCGAAAAATTTGGCCAAAAGCGAGTAAAAATATTATACATTTTCAACTAAAATTGACTGCATACCGTTGAATTTACCAAAAAAATTTATATTAACAACGCAAATAGTTATAGAACAAGAAATCCAAGAATTTAATTCTAAATGGATTAAATATACATTATGAACAAACAGGAAGTAAATTATGATAGGAAATACTTTATGAACAACTGAATATCAAATACGCGAATACTATTGGATGGTTATTCGTCTTAAATATGAATGTTTCAGTTTCAATAGACTCAAGTGAGATAGATTTTAATAGATAAATACCTTTATTTTAGCAATATACAATAAATTAGTGCTGTGGGGCTACCTCTACCACTTAAAAACTTAAACCAGAAAACTAAGAGGAAAAACCCTCATGAAAAATAAATAAAAGAGGCTGCTGATAATGTTATAGGAAAGAAATCATATTGAAAAAAAGGAAAGGAAATTGAGTAAATCGTTGAAAATCATGAAATTGTAGTGCACATATCAAAGTAGTGATCGAAGCTATCATCAACAAAAAAAATATTGGAATCCTTTGAAAATCGCAACTTTTTAGGACTTAGTAGGACTGCTAGTTGGATAGTCGACTCCACTCACGCTCCTACTTGCAATCCGATGTTGCCCGAAGGTCAAGCACTGACTGAGATAAGTTGGACGACTTTGATCCGACTCCCCCCACACACACTCCAACACCGTCGACAGTCGGAAGTCGGACCTTCCAGTCGTTCCTCTACGCTTCCAACTATCCAACAAGCCCGTTCACGTTCCAATATCGGATCCAACCTTGGAGTTTGGATCATAAGTCATCTGCAAATCGGAACGTGAATGCCCAGCTTAAAGAACCTCAAACATTTATTACCTTTAATATAAGCTGTTTTAAGCAATCCTCTTGAGATAAAAAAACTTGAACCATTTTCAGAATAATTACTTTTAATATAAGCAAGCTGTTTGAGCAATCCTCTTGAGATAACAAATCTTGAACCCTTTTCAGTGTAACTTTGATCAAATACAACTTAATTTTACAACCACATTTTTCAATACAAGTAATTTACTTTAGTTTCAAATTGTATACCAAAAAATTTATAGTGTCTCCCTATTAAATGTGGTTTTGACTCTAAAATTTATGATTTATTGATCAATTTTTCATGACATGCATTCCCGAAGTTTTCTTACTGATAGTTAAGGAATATGATCAAACCAACTTCGATTGAAAGTTTTTGAAATTACTCATATTATTTACTTATACTTGTAATTGTGATTATAAATCTGTAAATAATTGAAAACTATAACTGGAATTATCAAAAATTCTGATAGATATTACGGTACCGTACTGGAAAGTATAATTGATACTTTTACTATTAATAAGTCTATTTGCCTATTGTTTCTCAAACCTCTGTTATTTTCTGTGACGCCATGATATAGCAGACTAAAAAAATTCAAATTTTTCAGTAATTGAAACTATTTTTCCCCAAGATAAATGAACCACTATTGACTGGAGGCCAGAATATGCAAATCAAATCATTTTGTCAGTTGAAGCTCATAAATCATCAGAAAAATTTCTAAACCCAATACCATTCTAAACACATTAACTAAAACCATAACTAAATAAACATACAACTAAAACCATAACTAAATAACATACAACTAAAACCATAAGTAAATAAACATTTACGGCAACTAAAACCATTGAACAATCTAATATTAAAACTGACACTGTATTTCACTTTTAAATAATGTTTTACTCACATATATCGGAGATGCTTGAGGAATGCATTTCACTTCTGAAAAGAAGCTTCGTTTCAGAAGTGAAATGCATTCCTCAAGCATCTCCAATATATGTGAGTAAAACATTATTTAAAAGTGAAATACAGGGTCAGTTTTAATATTAGATTGTTTATTAAGTATTTCGTCATGGAAAACATCACAGAAAACCATTGAATTCCAGCAGTCAACAAAAAGAAAACTTGACTTTTATTTGTCAATGAATACGACTTGATATGGCAATAGCCACATTATTAACCAATAACAGTTGAATACTAGAGTTTTGGCTATTACACCATTATAAATCTCAGGAGATTATCACTTGGTGAGTTACAATAGTAGCTTATTCAAACAAAAACCTAGTTATATTGGGAGGAAACAACAATAAGCTACCGCAGTTTTTAAAGAGTCTTGAAAATATAGAAATATTTAAAAAACAATTGAAAAATATTTAGTTGATAAAGCTATTTATAGTGTACAAGAGTTCCTTTCATATCAAAATTAAGCCTCGCCTCAACTAATTGATATAGTAATTATGGTAACTAGTGTATAATTGTATTAATCTGACTTGTCTTATACTGGAGTCTCAGAGACGTAATCTACAAAAACAAAAGCTACCAAAATAACACCGTCACCAATAAGCCAACTTACTACAAATCTAAAACATTTATAACTTACTGAAAAATCCTCCAACTTACCTGATTTATGGACCTCTATAAATTTTAAGTTTCACGCTTCTAAGCCCGTGCTACCACCAAAATGGAAGGATTATTATTGTAAAATAATGGCTAATAATATTGAAAAATAAATACTACACCCTTTTCTCGGTAATTATTTTTATTAAAATTAAATATGATTTATACCAATGCTCAATAAATATATTAATATTGTATATTAAATAAGTAACCACGTTGTTTTCATCTACATAAGAATAAATAAATATTACAGAATTCAGTCGAGTTGCATGACCAATGAATATTTTTGAAGTAAATAATTTTAATTGTATTCGAGTATAAAATATTTGAAAATTAACGGAAATTTAATTCGATTTCGAAAAAGCAAGAAAGCACGACATAAATATTATTAAAAACAAACTGTTTTTTATGTTAAAACCCAAGTTCAACTAATAATTTCAAAAAATTAGAGAAGCTAGGTTCCTAAACCTGGTGAAGAATTGATAAAGAATAATATTGTTATCAAATTCATCAATTTTATCCATGAACGTTGTTTCAAGACCAATTTCTACAATAGTGGATTCAACATAATCTGTAGATTTCACGCTTTGGAGATTCAATACCTTTAACAGTAATGGATTTCCCATGTCAATCATAAGTAGCTTAGGGCCTGTATTTATAAACCTACCTTGAGGCTACCTTAAGTCAAGGTAGACTTGAAGATTTTCAAGTCTCCCTTGAGTAAAGGAGGGGCAAGGAAAGTTCATTAATATGGGTCAAATACTCAGATATCAATATTTCAAAAATTCAGTATTTCAATGCGGTATCTTATGCTGGTACTAAATTATATGACAAATAAAGACAAAAGATAACAAACTCGAAGTGGGTGTTTGTTCAAAATTGATTTAAAACTTGACGTAGCTGAGGTAGGCTATATTTATATTACAATATTAGAAGGTCTCTGATGGTGATACAAAAAACCTGATTTTAATTTCAAGAAATAAGAAAATAAGATATAATCGAGTATGATGCCTATCATGAATAATATATGTGGTCCAAATTATGTGGGAATTTTGAAATATTCGAATAACTACAAGCAAATTTTCAATTACCACACTGAAATCAATAACTTGTTAAGAAATGTTCAAATGCCATGCTTCTCAATGCCTGATTAATCTATTTCCTCGAATTTCATTATGATTACAACCAAATGAGTGCATAATTATAATCTACGAACTTTACAAACATAGAATTGGTAGGCTTATTCTACAACTAACAATACATTAAACATACAAACCGACGTACACAGTAATTATATATTATTTACACTTTTGTACAACTACATACCTAATACAAACAGCCCTGAATTATTTCACAGTCTAGAATTAATGTTTACCTCAAACTCAAAAACCGGAAAATATTGAAATCCTAGAAGAAATAAATTATATTTTGGATGAAAACTGAATCAAGTAAATTACTGGTTTGAATGAAATAATATTATTAAGGAACTAACTATTCTTTAGTTTGAAAAAAAAATAAATTCTATAGTTATATTTTTATTAGAAACGAATGAAGCTATCATTTAGTTTTTGCCTATCGCATCCATGCTACATACTCAGATAGGCCTACATACCGTATACCATTTTCAAAAGATTTATTAACGGTAGTTATATTTATTAACGGATTTATTAGCTGTAGAAATCAAATTTTGCATAATGCATTACAGATATTTAGTCATGAATAATGCATAATGCTAAGTCATGATATTTTTTTAGAGTTTAATTTTGTATGATTCAAATTATATGACACTTGGCATTGCTTTATTTTCTGTTGGGTTTTTAATAAAGAAAAAAAATGTTTTTCAATAAACACTGGAGTAGTTTGATGAATTTTTGAGGAACTAATCCATGATTATTTGACAGTTTATTCTAAATATTTCCTATATATGCTTCTTGAACGTACCAAAAGTGAGATGAAATTATTGATTTAATTTTCAAATTAATATTTTATTGATGAAGTTCATTTAGTTTTGAAGTTTGAAGCAGATTTTGTTATCGTTTGAAAGTTGTCAATTACATAGTCCATGCGATCAAATTAAATTTATCAGCTCAGCTCGTGAGTACGAACCCCCTGAAATTGATTAGTTTTAGGTGATTATTATAAAGGTGTAGATATTAATCTTGAATTTTTTAATGAGAATAATCAATTTCATCATTTTGGGCAGTTTATATAGAAATAGAATAATTTCAAACTAAAATTTCATCCTTGGTTCAATCATTTTTTATTTTTCAATAGGTCATAAGTTCTATTGTTAAAAAAATTTACTATTACTTCGTAGACAAATGCTTTAGGCATTTTCATACAAAATGAAAATACTACTTCTCAAACAAAATTAGTTTATGAATATAAGGAAATAATTTTCGTTAATAAACTTATGACATAGTATTCGAAGATTGCTAATTTTCGTAGCATATAAATGAGGACGTTTACAGGAAAAGATACTTGTGAGAAAACCTATTCACTTATGAAAAAAATTATAATAAAGATATTCCCCTCCCACTCTGAGGAAATTCATAAGAAAAATACTGCCATCTTGTCAGAAAATTTGAAATAGATTTGGTTCACTCGTGAAAAAATTTGTTTAAAAACATTTTTTGTACTTTTTGTGGTAAAATTAATAAAAAAGATACAATATTGTGTATTTCGACCCACGAAATGAAAATAGCCTCGTGAATATCTCACAATATTTGGATAAATTAGATTTTATAACATAACTTTTCCGATACAAGACAAAAAGATAATTGAAAAGATAAAGAAAATAGTTTTGTCTCACGTAATAAGTATCTATAAAAGTACCGAAGTCTCTATCAAAAAAAAATCTATAATGTGTCATTTTGTGAGTGAAATTGATTATGAACGGATGGCTTCGTTACAAATCCTGAGAATATTATGTACTTTCTAGTATAAAAAATAATAACGTTTCTGTAACTGGACTGTACTTTTAAAATGAGATTTCTCCAATTTATAGACAATTCTAATTCGACTCATTTTCTTGAAACGCTAGCGAGCTATAACCAGATTATGTGATTTAAAAAGTGCAAATGAAACCCCATAACGTAGGCCTACTACAGTATAAATGAGTACAAAACTTGCACTTTGAGATTTTGAAAGTAGAAAAAGTAGGTTATACAAGTCTCATTTGTAAAACTTATTCAAATATATTTGTAAAATGATATAACTTATAAGTATTCAAACTTTTAAGTTTATTTCTGAATAGAAGAGATATAGGAGACAAATTTACTATTTCTAACTCAATGATTTTTGGAAAATATATACACTGAATCAGATACTGATTCAATATAAAGAATATTATTTAAACAATTTGAATTACTTGAGACAAGAGAGTAATTTGCAACCAATTTTTCGCATTAGTCTACTGAGAAATTTCTCCCACATTCAAGGTCTACGCTCCAAACTATAACAAATAATGTCAAAAGCTTAAATAGATATTTTGATGAAATATGTTTTAAAAAATCACAGAAAGATAAATTCGAATAGACCCATCTAACCAGAGCTAATAAAGATGAATCAACTCCATTAGTTCGAATTCTAAGAAAAAAATAAAATCACATTCAGGTTATTCAATGCATCTAATATAGGCCAACGTTTACACCATACTACTACAAAAATTTCTATGTTTTTAAAATTTAATTTTGTAAGATACACAAATACATGTGATTAATAACATTGTTTTCAATTGACTGAATATTTGTTGCCTTAATAATTAGGAATCATATTATTTTCTACAAAACATATTTTAAGCTCTAGAAAACCCTGATTCTCAGTTTATTAAAAATAAATTCTCTAAATCAAAAAATAATGCAAAAATATGTTAAAACATAGGTTGTTAAATTAGTCATTAGAAATAATTTAAATAATTTCAAATAAACCATTAACACTTTTTTAAATCAGATCTAAAAAAGAGAACAAATTATATTCAGTTGCATAATAGTTGCAATACTATGAATTTGTAGATAAAAATAATTCCTAGTTATAGGAATAATTCATAGTTAATAACTATGATTACCCTTCAATACTAGTACAGTACTTCAAACACTATGAATTTCAATTTAATCAGACTGACTTGATAAACATATCATAGCTGTACATTAAATAAACTACACATTTTAATATGTTCAGGAATTCAGTTCTAAAACTGCAGTGATTAGGAAAGGAAGGTAGTTTCTAGTGAATCTAGCTAATCTGTACTAATAAAATATCAGTTGGGATAGATATTCAGTCATGATATACCTAGGAATAGGTACATAGGTATTCAGGTATTTTAGTCTTCATCCCTACATATTTTTTGGGGTAAGGTACAGTTTTTAAAGTATTAAACGAATAATTCTTTATTAATATAGATTTCCAATAAGGGATGTGATAAGTTATTCAACTAATCTCCATCTACTCTGGGTCATTATGTGTATGCTGTCTGTTGGTTAAGTTGAAAAGTGCAGGTTTTTTAGAAAAACTTTATTTTCAGTAGAGTTGGGGTATTTAGGGAATGGTTTCTTCATTATTGAAGTTATGAAGGTTTGAGTAAGTTGACAGTGATTTAAAAAGAGCCTTCATTTAAAAAAAAAAAAATTGGGTATTAAATTGAAATCATAATTAATAATAAATTAAGTCATGCTTAGATTGGGCATAGCCTTCATTTCAAAATAAGACAAGCTTTAGGAAGGCTACAATAAATTCAAATAGTAAATTTGTATTTGGATTAGACAAGGCCTTCAGTTCAAAAAATTAGATACGCACCGGTATTTAATGAATAATTAAAAAAATATGAGAAACGTATTTGGATAAGAAAGGATTAAGGTAACCCTACTTCAACTCTCATCAATAATAAATTTATAATTGTATTGGACAAGGATTTTAGACATTTAGTTTAGGTATTTAAGGAATTATCCTCCTAGAGAATGAAAAGTACTGGGTAGTATTTGCATAAGGCCTTCAATTCAGAGAATTAGGTTTGAACTCAAGGTATTTTCTACAATTTGTAGGCTTGGATTTGGAAAGGTCTTCAATTCAAACATTTAGTAAGAATTCAAGATAGATTACTTATCAATAATAGGGTTCTGATTGGTCTGGATGAGCTAGACAGAGGCCCAGGAGATTGAGTTCTCTTTATTCATTTTTGTTTGGAGATCAATTTTTGTTTATTTTGGAGATTAATTATTGTCTAAATTTTAAAACAAGTTGGGTTTTTGGATAAGACAAATCCTTAATTTCAAACAATTAGATGGGTAGTCAAGGAATACTTTTTTCAATAATCAAGTCATTTATGGAAGATTTTCACTTCAAGTATTTAGTAAGGTTGGTATTGAAGTTATGTTTGTTTTTAAATTTTGTTTGTTTTGGTGATTGATCATTATCTAAATTTTAAATCAAGTTATGTTTTTATATAAGACAAATAGATCATTTCAAACAATTAGATGGGTAGTCAAGGAATACTTTCATCAATAATCAAGTCATGTTCAGAGAAGGTTTTCACTACAAGTATTTAGTAAGGTTGGTATTGAATTCCTTATCAATAATAACTTTGTAATTAGTTTGGGCAAGGTAGACAGAGGTCCAAGAGATTGTCTAAGTTTAAAATCAAGTTAGGTTAGTTCAGGTTAGGTTAGCTATTAGTGTAGTCTAGTCTTTGGTTTCTACTGATTCTCAAGGCTGACTTCTGAGCCTGAAAAGCTTCCAGCACAGGAATCACTAAGCGACAAGTGTTCAGGAATATCGGGATCTGGGGTTTGTGAGTGGGATCTAGATATGGGAGACGAGTCTCCTCTGAGAGCGTTTACCCCACTGGGGTTATCACAGGAGGAAGCCCCGCTAATGGACGTTGTTGACAGTTCTTCGAGAAAATCGAAACTCGCGACTGCTTCGCGCTCTTTTTCGCCGTATCGAACAAAGAAGTCATCGCGACCGATTATCGAGGGTCGAGGCGCCGATGATGGACATCGCAATGCGCCTAGGGGTTCCCGGCTTGCTGAAGCTGTAAAAAAAATACAAAAATTAATAAATTATATGATAATGTATACACCATTTATCATGTAATACACCATATTTGATTGCCCTGAGGCCTCTCTATTTACTTATATTTCACTGAGAGTGAAATTGTAAAAAATACTGTCCTGACACTAACCACTGCCGCCAGCCAGAGAAAACAATGGTTAAGTTCATGGGAGCCGTACCATTTACCGGTAAATGGAATTTTACCAAAACCAAGGCGTCTCATTAACATATTTAAATTCATAGACGTTCAAAAAATTGAATAACGACTTTTTTTTCTCATAAAATTATATTTACTTGTAAACAGTGAGGCTCCCATGAACTCAATTGTTGAATTGTGTAAGATCACATTTTGTTAATTTCTTGTCTATTTTCTCCTTCTAACGTATTCTTCCTTTAGTTAATTTCTTTTGTTGGCTATTTTTTTCTGTCCTCTAGAAGATTCAAGAGTTTGAGAAGTGATTTCAATACAGCTTACTTTATTCCATGCATTATCAAACTAATGTAATAATGAAGATATTTTAACACTACTGTCACTTTTCAGTACAGGAGTCTAGACCAATCAGAGCTCAGGATTTCTTCAAAACAATGTCGAAATGAATGCTATGCAATAGTCACATCAGCTGATTTGAACATTTCTAATCGCAACTGCCGACAACAATCACACATTGTAGGTTATTTTATATTTTGTGCAAGTTCTTGGATTCATTGGTAAGTTAAACATAACGTAATTTATTGGTAGCCAGAGATAAAATATTGTATGCAAGGATTGCATTTTGCCTTAAAGCAACTCGTGAGATGTTTAAACTAACTTACATTCCACTCATTGCTTAAAGGCAGTCATAATACAATCGTTGCATTACTATTTTCCTGTTACTGATGCCAGCCAAAGCGACCATTAAACAGTAGGCTATTGCTCAATTTTGTTTTTGTTGCTGATGATACCCGAGTCCGAGACTTGTGCGTGGGTAATTAGGTGAATGATTACACATAAATGCCTGACGGTGGAGCAGGATTCGAACCCGTCTATTTTCTTTAGTTTCTTGTCTACTTTCTCCTTCTAATGTTTTTTCTTTACTACACTTATTTTGGTAAGTATTCTATTTTTCTGTCTTGGCTTTTTCACCTTTTATTTCTTGCTATAAATAATGCTCTCATTAGTTATTATATAATTATTATCATTATATTATCCATGTAATTACAGAAAGGGATGAAAGCAAATCAATTTACAAAGTACTATTACAATTTACAGTTGAAAAGTTACATATGAATTAGCAGTACAGTAACTAAACACTAGCTAATGATAATAGTTATTTATGTATTAAGAGCGTGAAGCGCGACTTTATCGCTCGAGCCAAAACATTTACTGCGCGACGCACAGCGGAGCGCAGTAATTTTGCGAGAGCGATAAAGAAGCTTCACGCGCGAAATACATACAATATTTTTCCTACAACTGCAGTTCTGGATTCCAACACAAGAAACGTTTGTAGTTTGTAACATCACAGACCGTGAGCGGATTTGGTTAGCGTTCGACTTTTTTGAGGTTATGTGAATTTCACGGATTTCATGATCCACCAATGAGAAGACATGAAAATCAAAACAGAAGCGTAAAGAAAACAGCTGGCGAGCGTAAAGTACTTTACCGCTTGCGGAGCAGTAAAGAGGTATTTTACAATTAGTTTTCAGTACGTAAAGAACTACTTTACGAGCAGCTGTAGGAAAAAATCCTTATCACAGACTTTCAGATTAGACCTATCCGTTGCAAACATCATGCTAATATGCCTTAAACTTTATGGTGTCTGACAATGTTGAAAGCTAATTTTATTGCGGATATAAATAACCATGTTTTTTTACATATATAACTATCTAATTGTTGACATAATCTTCATTAGTTTTCCTTCAATATTGAAAAGTAATATGTATGTTGTCTGTCGACAATACGGCAGCCACATTGAAGTAATCGGTTGGAGTGTTTTCTGAGATAAGACTCTGACTGCTGCTGTCTGCGGTCACGAGCTCGATTCCCGTTGTTCAGCCTGGCATATTTAGTCGTCATTTACCTCGTTACCCACGCTTTTGTCCAAGTTATAATTTGGTAACCTCATCCTAAACCTCTTGTATTTTATTAATTAAATAAATCTTTTTAAAAAGGCAAACGGTGTACTCGGATCATAAACCTCACTCATGTGAACATCATCAGCAAAGAAAATGATGCTTTTACCTTTCTTTTGTCGCCTGAACCGATGAATCCTGTGCAGATGCTGATAGTCGGGAGGTTCGTCGGCCTCACTGTCGCTGCTGTTGCCGCCGTCCGATGCACTGGCGCTGTCAGCACTCGACGAACTGTGGCTGGCTGCCAGCATCACGTCCAGAAGATTCGCCCTCGCCTTCAAACAAATAATCAACATTAAAAAATCGAACAATTATTATTATTGTTCATTATGTAGTAGATACGAAATTGATTTAATCTAGAATTGTCCAAACATTATCGTCTCATAATATAAGTACAAAAATTTATACTAAAATTTCCAATTGAACAAATTTGAAAAGACAAAGATGAGATGGACAGTGTCAGTCCAGATGATTCAATTGTTGTTGTGCATCATCAAAAACTGCTGGTATAGTAACAGACAAAAATCTTTCAAACAAGAGGAGTTCACTGTCAGGTACCATCAGTGTCTGATGATGCACAAGAACAGAGCGAAACAATAGTTGCACATGAAATAAGTAGCCTAGTGTGTTTGACATTAAATTGTTTTTTCATTGTTTAATTTAATTCCTGTAAATTTCATTCAAAATTAAAATACTCATCGATAACAAGAGTATACATCTTCTCAGGCTTTATTCATTTTTATAGGAGTAGTTCCTGAAAGATATGCTTTGTGTATTCTATACGTATATGTTATTCCTGGAAGATTCAAAATAAAGATATTCAATGATAACGAGAGAAATTTTTTTCAAGGTTTATTTATTCCATCTATGTGAAAGAGAAAATACTAGTTAATAGAAAGCTCTGTTTCATTTTCCACAGGCATGGAACTTGAAATTCAACTCCTGACTTGCAATTAATTAACTTGAACGTTTTTTGACATTTTGAGAGACTTTAAATTTTATCTCGACATTATTTCATACTTTCAAGAGCAAAAGAAATTCAGAAATTTTTTAATTGCTTCTACTTATCTATGTAGAAATTTGAAGATACCGAAACATCAATCTACATTCAAATTCAAATATTAATAATAATTAGGTATCTATATTTCTGACAAGCAGTACAGTACTGTCTAAAATAACAGTAGTATGGAATAGATTTAATACAGCAGTAAGTGCATTACTCGACTTAAACTGAGTGTAAAACTTGCAATCAAACAATCAGATGTCGTCTGACTAAAAAATTCTGATTATTTTCAGGAAGTCTACTGTAATAGAATTCATATCATAATTATTCAATAATACATCAGAACTTGATACAGTAACTCATACAATAAATTATTTATTTATTAAACTAATGATTAATGATCACAAATCTCAGATTCATTTGGGCATTTTCAGACTAAACAAATCTGATTTTTTCAGGCAGGCTTCTGTAATAGAATTCGAATTATTATTATTATCTAATTATATACTGCAGCGTGGCACAGTACACAATAAATTATTTATCTATTGAACTATTTAATCAACTTTTAATTTCCAACTCAAACCTCTCACCTTTGGATCCGTGAAGTCAATATCCCTCTCCACATGCACCCATCCCGTGGGACAGCAGCATCCCAGATCTAGGTTTGTCATTGAGGAATTTGTCTCAACATCGGTACTGTCTTCACCTTTCCTTATCATTCTATTAAGCTCGTCGATAACATCTTTGGAGGAAGCTCTTTCGTGGAAACCCAGCGTTTTCGAATCGCCCACTATCACTGACGCCTCAGAGCTGGGGCCTGAAGATGGTTCAAGGGTTCGCCTGAAAACCCTAGGGTCGTTGGGTGGTTGAGGTGATTTGGGTACAGAATCTGTCGTAGATACTGAACAATGATCTTCATCTTCCTCAGGAACTGGACCAAGAATCGAAGGTTTTTGGATTGTTGTCACCAACTCAGGCCGGATCAGTCTTGGGATTAAACTGGGTTGTTCCAACAAACTATCACGTGATTTTTGTACTTCTTTCTTTGTTTCCACTTGGACACAATCCCCTTTATCACTGTTACTATCACTAACACTACAACTAACATCATTTGGCAAGACTTGTTCTTTTTTACCTAACCTAACATTGCAAAAGCTATTTACATCATCACAAACTCCAGATGTCATCACTTTATCATTAAACTCCACATCCTTATGCCTTAGATCCAGACAGTCATTGATACCATCATTGGAGAAGTCAGGTTTCTTCAAATCTACATTCTCACTCAACACTTGTACAAATTTTTCATCCTCATTCTCCAAATTTGTACTAGACATTTCAGCCGAAATTTTAGTTGTATCACAACTTGGTGGTTTTGATTCGTTTGTATCTCCAACACTTCCCAACCCCTCCATTACTCCATTACTATCATCATTCTTAACAGGTGATGCATCAAACCCATTCTCATTGGGATGATCTTGAACCTCCCTTGATAAACAATATTGTTGTTGTTCTGCAATGAAATGCAGCACACTCTGAAGCGCCTGTTCTCTATCAGAAGAAAATGACAAATCTGTACGTTTCAGGCCAACATTGTCACCCCGGGATGAGGTTGATGCCAAACTTTTGGTGCTTTCAAACTTGACCAGTCTGTAGAAATCTCTTGTAAAGTCGGTGCCAACAGCTGGTGATTCACCACTATCTGTGCTCATGGCTGTTGAGGAACGTTTGGAGCCATTTTGGCAATTATCATTACAGGATTTGCTGTCTTCTGAGTTGGTTCCCACACTAGACCATGAATCGCCACCTGGTGAAATCAAACATCTGGCACTGGTGGGCCACAGACATCTCCCTGTGAGTTCATTCCCATCAGCAGACATGTCGACTAGGTAACTTGAGCCATTCCACAGACATTCATTGGCGTCTTCCTCCAATTCTGATGCATTTGTTTCTTGGATTGATGGTAGATGTGGTTGGTTGGGTGTGATTGCTTCACATCTTTTCCAGAATTCTGTCTCCTCCATGGTCCAGTCTTCCAGTTCAGCTGCATCATACTCCATTTGCTGTTGGAGCTGAGATCGTGTCTCATCCAGCCTCAGCCAGTGCTGAATGTAGTCTGTGTCCCAGTTATCAGCACTGCTCCATGATCCACTGTCATCCTCCTCTTCTTGAACAGCTGTGCCTGAAATTTGAAGTTTTAAAGATGAGAAAAGTAGATGGAATGTTGTGAAAGTCAGTTTAAAATGCAGTTGTTTATAGATCATCAGATAATAATGTGGAAGTATTCGTAATGACCGATAATAAAAACTTAATATTTCATAATTGAAAATTAATAATTTAATATAATTTTATCATAACATATTACTAATGATTAGTTTAATACTAAGGTGGAACATGACTGAAACGTTTTAAGAAAGTGAGATGAATATGCAGTAGTTTGCTAGACTAGTCACCTTCAGTTCTTCTGGTATGGAATTTTTAATTATTCAAAATTACTAAATTTTCTTCTTTTTTTTCATTTGTAATTAAAAAAAACATTTTGTATATTTTCTAAATTTTATTGATAACTCATTGTGTAATATATTAAAATTATCTCTTACATTAATAGATAAGAATTCTTTCCTCACACACGGATCTGTAGTCCATGTGGGGAAATATATTTCTTTATATTTTAATTGTATTCTCATTATGATTGTAATATGTTGTGTGGAAATAAAATTCAATTCAAAAATTCAATTTATATATCATTAGGCAATTAAAATATGTGTATTCACAACGAGCTAATGTAGACTTTAATTTTTTAATAGATATTCCAATTTTTGATAATATTCTCATAACATATTTCAAGTCCAGTGAATGGATTTCGTTCAAGATAGAACAAAACTGAATTGAACAATGCAAATAGAAAATAAGAAAGTGGAAAAATTGAAGAAAAAAAATAGTTTAAAATGTATGATGTTGAAGATCCATCTTGTTTCCACTAATATGTATTATAAACTTAAAAAACACTTTTAAATGGAAATTGACTCACGTTATGGCGTGACGGCCGTTTCGCTCTGTTGTCTAGAGCATCATCAGACGACCCACAGTACACTGAGTGAAGAAACGGCCGTCACGCCATAACGAGTGTACTGTGGGTCGTCTGATGATGCTCTAGACAACAGAGCGAAACGGCCGTCACGCCATAACGTGAGTCAATTTCCATTTAAAAGTGTTTTTTAAGTTTATAATAGTTTAAAAGTTATGTTTTTCATTAAAAAAAGTTTAACTAATGTTTCCATCGAATTGTAAATTATAGTCTAATAACATGCTCAAAAATGAAACATTTCCTAAAACCACATCATTATAATAAAATTAATTGTTATCAAATCAATCCAAATATAATATAATTTTATTTGTAGTGGCGAAGGTGATATTTTGGAAGATATCCATAATGAATAATAAGACTTGAAATTATCACAATAACATTTATTGTAAACCGTGAGATACTAGTTTCAGTTCTTACACCATTATCAATCTCAAACAATCTCAGTTTGTTTGAGATTGATAATGGTGTAACAACCGAAACTACTACTTCACGGTTTTTCAATAAATGTGGTTGTGACAACTTCAAGTCTTATTATTCATTAGATTATCATAACTATTGTTATTAATTGAATTATTTAATCAGATGTGCTTCAACACGATTTTCAATGAGGTTACCTAACCACTTTTTCCCCATTTCGTATAGTATAAATATGTTGTATTATCGTATTTTGGAAACTGTTTGTAAACAAATGAAAGAATGAATGAAATTAAATGTAGCTTTTGTAGGTATTAGTTCTTCAGATGTACTATCAATTTATTAATGCAGTGTATAATTAATTAGTGATTACTTGTGTTCCCAATAACTAAAGAAAAAGAAGGTAGATAGAAGATAGCTTAAAAATATGATAAAATATTTAGTGAAAATGTAGGGATCAAAATTCTTTGTGAAATTAGTTGAAATTTTAAAGGCAATTCTATCCTTACTTCAACTGAATATGCTTTTCAAGATAGGTGTTGTTTCAAAAGCTTCATAACCCCCATTTCCCTAAACTTCTCAAGATTTTGACTTGTATTACTGATTCGTAACAAATAAAACTCAGCATAAATCATCACCAAGTCTCGTGCTTAATAATGTATACTTTACATAAAATCATCGCCCAAAAATGTGAGTGAAACTTTTAATCAACTCACATAAAAGACTAGTGGTAGCTCTCGATCTTCGCAGAGGTTGCTGCGACTTGTCACCAAATAGAAAGAGAGATTCGGCTGAGGTGAGTGAGTAGGATGGAGAGGGAGAGTTCGGTGTCAGCTTCAGACAGAGATGCGAATCGGAGAAACTGCGCATAATGTGCTGGAAAGGTAACAGATCTTCGACGGGGGGAAAACTGTGCCTGCTATTGGCTGCCACTGCTACACTCACTGGAATCAGCACTAGGTCCGAGGTTTCAGGCACATCCAGCATCCTAGAAAATAAATTTAAAGATTTTACTACTTTCAAGATATAATTAATAAAATTTTTTTGTTGATTAAATCTTCTAGGGGAAGAAAGAAAGGGAAATAAATTATTTATTTATTGCCAAAAATTAACCAAATCATAATTATTGTGAGTAAGTTCTAGGAGCCTGCATCACTGCCCCAGTAGACGTCGGCAGGCTACTCAGGAGAGATGGGTAAATGACGGATAAATTTTACCTTATCTGCGAGTCATTTATCCGTTGACCAATTTATCCATCTCTCCTAAGTAGCTGACTTCTTGACACTGGTTAAGTGTCAAGAATGGACGAGTCTTTGTCCAAACTTCGCTATTTCATGTAATTGCATCGCTTAGTTTGTCATTACCGTAGTTAATATCAATTAAGATCATTGTATGATCATTGATTCTTCTTCAAGATCAATCTTGAGAAACTAGTTTCCATCGCTTGTTATACCATTATCATTCAATCTCAATCTCGATTGAGATTGATAATGGTATAACAACCGAAACTAGTTCCTCAATATTTTTAATAAAATAATGTGGTTGACAATTTCGTCTTATTATTCATAACTCTTTGCACTGTAAAAATAGCATTATCTGAGTTTACTATTGTATATATTTATATTGAGTTTATATTATATGTGATCTTGTTATTTTTTTAACCATTCATATGCGAAATTTTCAATTTACATGAATAAAGAAAGATAATCTAATCTAAGAAGCCAGCCGATGTCTACCGAGGATGTCTACTTTGCAAGATCCCAGAACTCACTCATTCCAACTTCAATTATTAATTGTGATTTGGTGCAAATAGTCAAGCTTAGCTTATTAACTCAAGATCTATACAAAATACGCAAATGAAAATTACTTGATACTAACAAAATTAATAAATGAAATAGCTCAATTTTACTCTTGAAAGTAGATCGCATTAAAGCTACACTCAAACCCAATGTCTTAAACATTTAGTGTAAAATTGCCTAGGCATAAGAGTTTCAGTTGTTTTACAGAATAGGTACTGA
This sequence comes from Conomelus anceps, assembly GCA_948455865.1. NCBI lineage: Eukaryota > Metazoa > Arthropoda > Insecta > Hemiptera > Delphacidae > Conomelus > Conomelus anceps. The sequence continues at coordinate 50,243,211 of OX418221.1, forward strand.
TATTAATAATAAGCATTATTATGCTTAATCATTATAATGCATTACTTAGCATAAGCATTTGATGCTAATTTAAGCTTATTAAGCTTATTGATAAGCATTATGATGCTACCGTTCGGTAGGGAGACCCTAACGGGTAATTTCACCTCGCCGTTTGAGCCATGTTATAGTGGACCTACTATTCTAGGTGGGTTCCGAACAACCGGATAAGAGATAATAGATATTGAAAAGAGCAAATACATCCTATACTAGAAGGATAATTACTTTTACATGTTTGCTTCCTTTTTTGTTGATTACATCTTCAGAAATAGTGTAAGGCAAGTCAGTTTAATAGCTATTAACAATGCTATCAATGCCATACACTAGTTACCATAAAGAACCATGAGGTTTTAAATTTATCTAAAAGGAACTCTTGTGTACTAAAAAAGTGTACACAGTAGTGTAACACCAAACACAGCTTTATAATGATTTTCATGGCAGGTCCTTTGATACTCCGTTGATTTAACCAAACCTTCCTCAATTTTCTTCTCTACCAACACCTACTCCTCCAGAACATGGCATGCCATAGTGGGGTAGGACGATTTCCTAAATATAGGCAAATAAACAAATAAATGTTACAACTAACTTTGCAGATTTCACATTTTTGTAGTAGCTTATAGTGTAGTAGGAAATAAAATTATTATTAAATGGTTTATAGCGAAGACAAGTTTGAGGGTTTTGACATATCAATTCTGATAATTATTATGAATAAGATATTTATGTATTTAGGGAAGTGAGCTGTAGCTGGTATCTGTTCAGTCAGATAAGCTGCGTTCTCCTGGGCTCTCTTCGTAAGGGTGACCGATTAGATTGGCCAGCAAAAAAGACAATGTTTTCAGCTGTAAAATCTCTTCCCGGTGGTTCGGAACCCACATAAAACTGTCGGTCCAACTCATCAATCGGCATCATTCAACTCATTACCCACACACAGGTCTCAGACCTATGTGGGCTTCATCCTCATGTTTGATACTCAAATACTCTCTAGACTATTATTGAATATTGATTGAATAGTAACCTGTCAGGCGAGGTGGCGCAGTCGATGGGTGGCACAGTGGCCGATTCAGTTTCATCGGTGGCCTCCTTCAGGTCCTCGAGTCCCCTGCGGGGCGCCTCCAGTGGACCCTGCACGTCCGACGACATTGTCGAGTATCCCTCATCTCGGTTGCCACTCTCGGGACTCTCGCTCCCCTCATCCTCACCCCCACTACTCTTCTTTATGCCGCTTCCACCTATCAACAACACAACCGCAGATTATCAATAAAATTAATTAATTCAGCTGCAATTAAATATCAGTCAACCAAAACAATCAAATGAAAACAATCGATATTTTACAATAATGGACAAGAAGGATAGATCAGGGTATGGTAGAGAAATCGATTATTATAATTCGATTGTTTTGGCGGAATGAAACAGAACTATGACCGTTCATTCATAAATGCAACTGGATTTCCATTGCATTTTTTCTCTTTCCATTGAACTATTGTATAACTAACAACTATTAACAACTATAAATTGTAAGTTGAATTAACTATTGTAACTTCTGCATCAATAATATTTATTTTTTTATATTTCAATATTTCAGATGTATTTTAATGTTGCTAATGTTGATATGTTTCTCTGTTATGAAAGATAAGTAAATTTGAAAATGTAGAGAAACAACTGGCGTTTAGCCCAATGCTACTCCTATTACTAAATTTCAAAACTAGAGTCCAAATATTTGTAGGCTATGTTTCAGATATTACTGAAAAATATGTGACTTAAAGCTTCTATTAAATTAGTGGAAAATTGATAAATTCCAACAATCTAGTAATCTAATCAAGAATTCAAGTAATGCAAAAGCACAATGCAATAGTTTTAATATTTTATAATCGATATGAAGAGTAATTCATTTTCAACAATACAATCACAACAAAATCAACAGGTTTACAGAGAAATATACAGACAAATACTCTGTGGGCAATTGTAATGACTTGAATTGACTGTAATGACTTGGATTTTCTTTTTTTTTCAAATATAAATATTGATCTTGAAAGGCTATTTTCAAAGTTAGAATTATTATTATTATTCATTTTTTGTATTTTTTTATTATTGCTGATTTGCGTTTTGATTTTGTGACTATTTGTAATGCTCCCGATGAAATCGGGAGTTGTTGCAATATAGATTTTATTTATATGAATGGAAATATTTAGAAATTTAGTATTGAATTAGACCAGTTTATAAAATTAAAAATTAAAGCTTCATATTCATTGCCCAGTCAATTAGGAGCCACTGTCATAAGAGCGAATTTTCCATTTTCTTCCAGAAAAGCAGAAGATGGAGAAGAAGAGTGATAAGGAAAAATATGCTTTTTATAATGGCGGATGACAGGATGACACCCAAATAAGTCTGGAGAATTGTGCGTGCGTAGGTGAATGATGAGAAACATCAATGGCTGAATGAGACTCAAACCCATGGCTGCAGGAAAGGATGCCAGCCAAAGCCTTATCTTGTCACATACAAGCGCTCCAACCAACTGCGCTACCAGAGCCGCCCTCCTATTGCAATAAATAAGTAGATAGTAAACATTAAATGGACAGCAACATGGTGCCGAACGCCGTACCCCGGCCTCCCGGCAAGCGCAGTGGTATTATGAATGGTAGGAAGAAGAGAAAAATAGCAAGGAAAGTGAATAAAACAATCGGTTCTTTTCAGAACCAAGACACCCAACTCAATGTTGGCAGTAATTTGAGGATATTACAACTTAACATAGAAGGTATTTCGAAGGCTAAGATAGAGATACTCACTGAACTTATAAGTAAGCACAAGATTGATGTTGTTGCTCTCCAGGAAACCCATGTTAACGAAGATCATCAGGAAAGATTACACATACCTGGATTTACACTCATTGATGCCAAGTTCCACCCTAAACATGGCCTTGCTACATACATCAGATCGGACATCTCAAGCCCAACATCATCAGTAGCTATCAATGATGAAAACTGCATTGCAAGCAAAATAGGGGATATAACCATCTATAATGTCTATAGACCACCCTCTCGCACCTGGCCACCAAATGTGCTCCCACCGGCTGACTCAAAAGCTATCTTTACTGGTGATTTCAACTCCAAGCATACAATGTGGGGCTATTCCATGGTGGATGAGACAGGTGAGGCTTTGATGCATTGGGCCAATGCAAACAAGATGTATTTGCTTCATGATGCAAAGCAGAAAAAAACATTCAGATCAGGTCGGTGGAACACAGAGACAAACCCAGATCTATGCTTTGTGGCTTCATGCCAGCCAGGTGGGAGACCAATTCCATCTGAACGTGTGGTTTTGAACAACTTCCCACACTCTCAACACCGTCCATCTATGATAAGTGTTGGACTGTCAGTTCCAATAGTGGGCGGTCACCCGGTGGCCCGTTGGAACTTGAGAAAGGCAGATTGGGTAAGGTTCCAAGATTACATTGAGGATAATATCAGCCGCATCAAACCTGAAATAGAAAACTACCAACGACTGGTGGGTCTAATCCTGGCATCAGCAAAAAAGTCCATTCCAAAGGGATTCACCAAAAACTACATCCCATGCTGGACTAAGGAATGCAGAGATCTGCTGAAAAAATTTGAGGAAACTGGAGACAAGGCTGCTGTGGACAGCCTCATTAAAGCACTTAATTCAGGCCGCCTGGAGCGCTGGAGGGAGGTCACTGAAAACTTAGATTTCAAACATTCCAGCAGAAAGGCTTGGTCTCTTATCCGACGCCTGGGTGCAGCATCTCATATGACAACACATAAGCCAAAAGTGAGCCCAAATAGTGTGGCTAAGATCCTTAAGGATAATAGCAAACCCTCAATCAGTGGACAAGCCAAGCAAGAAGTTAAGAGACAACTGAGAGAACTTCTAGCTCAAAGTGCTGAGACATCCAATGCTGTGGAGGCTGTGCGTGTGGATGAAGTTGCTGCAGCTATTAAAACAGTTCAAAATAACAAGGCTCCAGGTATAGATGGCATTCTTCCTGAATTTGTGAAGCATCTTGGAAATAAAGCTATGAAGTGGCTTTCACAGTTCTTCACAAAAGTGATCCATAGCTGCAAACTCCCTCCTGAATGGAAGGAGTCAAAAATTATTGCGTTGCTTAAACCAGGAAAGCAGCCTGACAATGCCAAAAACTACCGGCCAATAGCACTTCTCTGTATCTTTTTCAAACTTTTTGAAAGAATACTTTTGGCACGCATTGCTCCCACGGTGGAAGAGTTTCTACCTGTTGAGCAGGCTGGATTCCGCCCAAATAGAAGTTGTACTGATCAGGTCTTGGCTCTTACCACACACATTGAGAGAGGTTACCAGAGGAAGCTAAAAACATCAGCAGTATTCATTGACCTGACTGCAGCTTTTGACACGGTTTGGAAGTCTGGCCTTCTACTGAAGCTTGGGAGAATGTTCAGATGCACCAAGCTGGTTAAACTGTTTGACAGTATCTTGTCAAACAGAAGCTTCAGAGTGCATCTTGGAGAAGGAATGAGCAAGAAAAAAGTACTGAACAATGGAGTACCGCAGGGATCAGTGCTATCACCAGTCTTATTTAACATCTACACATCAGACATCCCACCTACTTTTAGTCGCAAGTTTATGTATGCAGATGACATTGCGGTGACAGCACAGGCAACCACTATTGAGGAAACAGGGAGCATTCTTCAGGAAGACATCAACACCCTGACCGACTACCTGCAGTACTGGGGTCTGAAACCAAACCCAAGCAAGACAAGCATAACCTCATTTCACCTCAACAATAAGCAGTCCACAGCAGCCCCTATAGTGAATTTCTGTGGTACAGTCATTCAAGCAAACCCTCATCCCACCTATTTGGGGATTACCCTGGATAGAACTCTCACTTTCCGTGAGCACTTGGGGAAAGTTAAGAAAAAACTATCTTCCAGGGTAAACTTACTGCAGAAGCTCGCTGGATCATCATGGGGCAGTAGTGCTAATACACTACGGACCGCAGCTTTGGCACTTGTCTACAGTACTGCAGAGTATGGTGCTCCTGTTTGGATGAGAAGTTGTCACACTCACCTGGTTGACACAGTGCTTAATAGTGCAATGCGTATAGTCAATGGATGTCTGATGCAGACTGAAATCAATTGGCTTCCAGTGCTCAGTCATATCCCACCTCCACAGCTGAGGAGAGAGGAAATTGCTGGCAGAGAAATAAGAAAAATAAGTGAAATGCCAGCACTTCCAATCCATGAGGACTTGAAACCGGATTCTCCAGCTGCACTGCGTTTGAAGTCCAGAAAACCTATATGGCTCTACCCACACCAACCGGGGTATACTGATAGTACCATGCAGAAATGGTTAGACACTTGGAATTCTCAAATGGTGAGAAACAAAGAGCTTGTGTCAGACCCAAGCAGCAGAGTTCCTGGATTTGAGTTGTCTCGACGACACTGGGTGTGCCTAAACAGGTTCAGAACTGGACAAGGGAGATGTCAGAGAAGTATGCATTTATGGGGTTTTGCTGACTCTCCCAATTGTGAATGTGGTGAGAGCCAAACTATGGACCATATTGTTTCAGAGTGTCCACTGTACTGCTTTCCTGGAGGGCTACCCAAGTTGCACCTGGCAGATGAAGAGGCCATAACCTGGCTGGAAAAAATGAGCAGCATGTAACGTCATTCTTGGGCTGACTTACACTTTATTTATTTGTTTGCATGTTTTTTTTATTTATTTATTTATTCTTATTATCTTGACAAATCCATTTACTGGTAGGCACCTATGTACATATAAATGTATGTATGTATGTGAATGTTTATAATATACGTTTCAGTTTTGTGACCACTATCCCTTCAAAAATAAATATTATTAATGCCCTAGACCACTGCGGCACCATACGCTTGTATGTATGTAGTAGATAGTAGGTTATTACACATTCTAGAAATCCAAATTCAATTGAATCGGGCAACCTGCTGGTGTTTTTATAATTCTACATTAATGAGTCCAGTTATTAGTCTGACCCGTAAGAGGTGAGGTAAGCAGCTGCGGTCTGGTGCAGCTGGTGGTGCGATGAGCGCGATACTGCGGACAGCACGAGTCCAGGTTGAGCGAGCGCGGCCGCTGAATGGGCAGCCACACCAGAGCAGCTGCAGCTGCAGAGGGGTCCCCCTCCACTGCCCCCACTCCACTCCACAGCGCACGCAGCCGTGCCTCATCGCAGCTCACCGGACGACCCTTGCGTCCCCCTCCTCCTGGCAGCGCCAATGTCTGCAATTAAACAAAAAAAAACATTTTAATTTTTCATCGAGAAGAAAGAAAAATAATTAGGTAAAATATGGACAGCAAATGAAAACAGATTGAAGAGTATTTTAACATAGGGACGGACTTAAAGGAATAGACGTATTTTTAAAATGTTTATTGCTGATGATGCCCACATGAGTCTGAAGACTTGTGCGTGGGTAATGAGTTGAATGGGTGAATGATGAGAAACATCTATGGTTGAATGAGATTCGAACCCAAGGCTGCAGGAAATGAAGCCAGCTAGAGCCTTCTTATCTCAGACAAGCGCTCCAACCAACTGCGCTACCAGAGCCGCCAATAATACAGAGAAACAAAGGTGTCACATAATGTGGCCACAAGACCATAGAATCACAGAAAATCTAGTGATTAATATACAGAGCGTTCAAGGAAAAGCGGATCATAATGCTCCAGGTGATTCCTTTTATCAAAATACAAATAAAAGCTAATAGAAACAATGAAGTGATTCATTACAGAAATTAATAGACGGCTGAATGTGACATCTATCCTCGTATCATTTATTCATTGTTATCTGTAGGGCCTTCATTTAAGTGTTAAATTGAATAAATTCCATGTAAAAGGAGCTGAAAGGTCGAATAAAATATTTCACAAATCTGTAACTACCTCAAGAAAAACTACAACGTAATATTATTGAGTTATTTTGAAAAATACGCAAAAGCAGCCTTAACATTTTCAAATTTAAAGTGGATTAACTTGATTATTTATCAATGAACCAATATTTTTTCCAACAAAACTTGTAGAGAGTTCAAAATACTGAAATGGAAATGTTCAATCATCCAATAGTCTAAAATGTAACTTACACAAAGTTCATAAATCAGGGTCTTATTGAATAATGAAATTATTTGCATGCAGTATTATATATCTGCAGATTTATTGGTAACATTTTATTTAGCAAGGGAAGTGATAGCAGTGAGCCGTACCAGGTATCTGTTCAATCAGATAGAGATTAGCTGCGTTCTCCTGGGCACTCTTTGTAAGGGTGACCGATTGGATTGGCCAGAAAAAAAGACACTATTCTCTGCTCTAAAATCACTTCCCGGTAGTTCGGAACCCACCTAAAACTTTAGGTCTAGCTCATCAATCACCATCATCCAACTCATTACCCACGCACAGGTCTCAGAACTATGTGGGCTTCATCCTCCAAAAAAATTCTTGAACATGATATTCAAGTTGAACTAAGTCTTTTTTCTCTGTAACTTCTTGTTTTCTCTCCTAAGAATTGTTTGCTTTATAATTATTATTTTTTATCATGTATAATTTTTTCTGTGTATTGTTTTCTTTGTATTTGCGGAAATGAAGATTATTATTATTAATATTGTATTATTATTATTTTTGAATTACATATTATACCTCCATTTTACTGGGTAAGAGGGTGGCATTGGCTAATTTAGCAAAATGACACCCTTTCTATTTTGGAATATTAAGGAAGCTCCTTACTATTGACCTGAACAATATGACAGCTTTCTGCATTAAATTTTGCACCCACACAGGCAGTCTCAATTTTTTCATCCTCTAAGGCAGCTCTTTTGGTATTACACCTGTAGCTGATATTATCAAAGGCATAATTGCCACTCTCTCTTGCCTCCACAAGTCTTTTATCTCCTCAGTCAAATGCAGATATTTGAGCAGTTTCTCATCACTGTATTGCTTTATATTGTGTGTGTTTGGTATGCCTATGCCTATAAAAAATGTGGTTTGGTTTTGTTGGTCAATTAATATATGATATCTGGTCTTATTATTATTATTATTATTATTATTATTATTATTATTATTATTATTATAGTAAAACTCTCAAAGTGGAAGACGCTGAGTGAAGATGGTTCATTTTTTGGACTCGTTCTTCTTGTTTGCCCACCAGCTTTTCATTTTTTGTGCGAATTCAGCTTTTCTCTCTTCACTTCATTTTGTTCCAACTCTTGGAGGTTTTGTCTCTGGTATAACTTCCCATTCATAAAGTTTTATTCTGAAGTTTTTTCTATTGTAAATTTCTTTGTTGGTTATTTTGGCCAGTAATATTATTATTATTATTTTTATAAAAACACACAAATTGGAAGTTGAAAGCAACCGCGCAAAATTAGTGTGTTCGGTCTTATAAAACCAGATTTTATGACTTAGGGATGTGTTTTCGCTATTGGATGATTCAACATTTTATTTTCAAAATTGAATTGTTTACAATTTTGCTCCTAGTAATATGAGAATATAGTACTTACCACTGTTGCTTTAGTTGTTTTATCTTGACTAGGAGCTAGCAACGAGCAAGGAGTGACTGGAGTGGCGCTCTGTAGCTGCTGGATCAACAGCGAACTGAGCGCTCGGTTCTGTGTCTCCAGGTCTTTTATTCTTCTATGCAGACTGCCGATTTCTTCTCGAAGGCCCTGGATAAAAAAAAACAACAATCCTAAATAATGATTTAAATAACTTCTAGTATTTTATTACTTCAAGTTCAGTTTTAATTAGAAGGATAAAGTTTTTTATGTATTATCACTGTAGCACGCCATAGTAAGGTCGGCTCCTTCACCAAGCTAGAGCTTGCTCTTTTGGGGTAGTAGTTCCTACTTTTCCAGTTGTTTTTTTTTTTTTTAATAAGTTATGACTATTTATTTTTATTTTCTTGTATTGTATTTATATTGTTTTTCTTTGAGGAATAAAAAATATATATAATCATTATACAGAATGCACTTTAAAGAGAAATATTTAACAAAGTAATTGAAATTTCATACTTCAGTCATAAACCAAGAGTTTACCTTAAGTTTTGCAACTGGTTGAATGTGAATCCGAAGCAAAAATTCTCAAAAACCAATTCTTATTAAATTCTTGGAGTTCTTGTTCTATAACGATCTGCGTTGTTAACATTTAGTCCAAAAATATTTACAAATAACAAATAACAAAAAAATAAAAATTGGGCAAAAATTCATTACATTCAAGATTTCAATTATTCAGCAGATTCCATACATAATAGATAGTGTGACCCCCGAGCTGGAGAACTCGCTTGTAAACAACTAATTTAGACAAGGGCAACTTAATTCTAGCTTTTCCTAGGAGAAGGTCAGGAGCGGTCCCAGCTCGAAAGTTTTGGGGGGGGGGGGTCACAAATAGAGGGTTTCAACCCTCTATGCGAGATTGCTGATTCCTACCCCTTCACCTGTAAATTTCCGATTGGGGGGGGGGGGGTCCGTCATGACTCCCATAACCTTCTTCGGGGGCCACCCTTGGAAAAAGTAAAAAAAGGAAACAGCCGTTTTGAGGATACTGATTTGGATAACATTACCAAAAAAGTATCACAAGCCCAGTATATTAGCCTACTTGAAGTATTTTCAAACTAATTTTATAACTAATCCAGTCTAATTTTTCCAATTCAAGTGTCTGCAATTCAAAATTAATATACAAACTTTGAGATTCACATAAAGAAAATATGGTTTCAATATGTGATCATGATACACAAAAATTAACAAGCACCAAATTATTCAAATGAATGTCCTCGATTGTAATCATCTTGTCACGTTTCAGCTCCATACGGTCTCTTCTATAGACATACAGTACTAATATTACAAGGATGATGGCGCCCATCGTAGCATACATACATCTACCACATAAAAAATTGCTGTGTTATAATTATATCTATGATATATATATCTATATACACCAGGGCACAATTTTCATTGATATACAGTACGTACTGTATATTATGTAGAAACCTGTATTAAGGTATTTTTAATGAGAAGGTACTCATCACTTTTATTCACCTACAGCTGATGATAACTCGAAATACTATTTTGAAATCTAATGCAAATTCCATAATATGATAAAAACTTCTTCCTAATATATAACAAAATACAGATATACTAATGAAGGCCTGGGAACCTATCCTTCATCTGAAGGACCCACGGATAGCCTCGAGTCAAGTCAAAACAAAATAATCAAGCCCTAACCTTACCTTTTGAGCCAACAGCGCTCTAACTACTTGGTTGGCCACATCGTCCAGACATCTTTCATACTGTCGTCTCTGAACTTCGCCTTCTTGAGACAGCGCTGAATTATCCCGTTCCAGCTCTTGTAGCCTTTCCACAACTTTACCACCTCCCTGAAATTAGGAAAAATTATGAACTTGATCTTAAATTACCAAATATTATTTGTTGTCTACTACCGACAGGTCTACTATTTCTACACATTTACAGCTGTTCTTTGAGTGAATAAAATAGTGCCTGCTTTATTGAGTCTGTGCTTAAACTATATTTTGTAAAAGCAGTTCAGTTGCGTTTCGCCTATCGCATACATAAGGTCTATGTCACATTGGGCCACTATGGTGGAGCCACCATGTGGTATAATTTTTTCATATGGAGCAAGTCACACTAGGCATTGGTAGCACCACAAAACGCTCCACCAAAAGTGTGGTGGCCGTGGACGGTGATTTTCTGATCCACCAGCTGATCGCATTGTTTTTTATCAGACATGTCACAGTCTCAGCTTCCAGCATCGCCACCACTACCATTTCAGTTCATGCTCTGGGCGCTGGTGGCTGTACTGGTGGATCGTTTTAAATATTGAGCCACCATGGTGACTCCACCCGCGGCGCGACTGGTGGCTCAATATTAAAAACGATCCACCAGTACAACCACCAAAACTGTCACCAGCGCCCAGAACTGTCATGGACATTGAAGAGGCATGTGCTTGAAATGGCAGTGGTGGCGATGCCAGAAGCTAGAGTGTGTCATGTCCGATAAGAAACAATGCGATCAGCTGATGGCTCAGAAAATCGGCGCCCACTGCCATCACACTTTTGGTGGAGCGTTTGGTGGTGCCACTAATGCCTAGTGTGTCTTGCTCCACATGAAACAATGATACCTCGTGGTGGTTCAATGTGACATAGGTGTAGAGCCGGGTCTTCCTAGCTCTGCACTTTTTGTGTGGCGCACCAGTGTTGCCAGAAGCAAGTTGAAGAATTTTTGGGGGATTTGGCTCAAAATTACCGTATGTTCATTAGTTAAGAACGGTAATTTTGAGCCATATTCCCCACAACCTTTCAGCTTGTGCCTGGGATTACTGGTGTGCAGTGCACTATACAATAAGTGCGAGCTAGGAAAACCCAGCTTTAGACTCCTCATCATCAAAATATCATCCATGTGCTTCCACATAGTGGACCATCCAATACTCGAGGATAATCACCATCGCAAAATCAAACACATGCTGTGGAATAGTGGCATTCAGGCTGCTCCAATCTGTCATACACATTTGACAGGAATGTGTTTCATTTTGCGATGGTGATTATCACCGAGTATTATAGATAGATAAGTTAATCCACTATAAAATCACTCTTTGAATATGTGAATTGAACAATAGGTTTGTACACGAACATTGCACCATTAACATGGAAAACTACAACTTTCTCAGCAAATTGTTGAACTCATTGAATATTCTCAGTAAATTTATCAATTACTAATTATCGTATCTACTTATGACTTGTAAATTTTTCTGTGAAGTAATGCCATATGAAGTACAGCAGAATATTAATTATTTTTGAGCTGAGTACCATATTACACAAGTCAAGTAAGGACCGATATATTATTTTGAGAAGAAGCGTTTATTTAGCAAATACTAAATAATAAATAGCCGTTACCACGGCTGGAGTTATTTAGTAAATAACAATTTAGCAATTTAACAATCTAATATCAAAATTGACACTGTTTTTTCTATTTAATATGATTTTCACAATCAATGATCTTGATCTTGATCAATCAATCAATTTTCACTCACTTTTACTGGAGGGACACATTTCACTTCCAGTAAAAGTGAGTGAAAATCATATATTAAATAGAAATAAAGTGTCAGTTTTGATATTAGATTGTTCATAAAGTATTTCGTCATGGAAAACATCACAGAAATAATTATTGCAAAAATTATTTTCTCAGACAACACTTGGACTACAAACATAGAAAATTTTTATTTTATTCATTTTTTGCACATGTGAATCCCATCATCAATTTTTTTCTGATGCCTCAAGTGAATTAATGAAAAGCTATTATCCATCCTCACATTATTTTTGTAAACAGTAATTTCCAATATTTTTGTCTTTCATTCCACATGAATTTTCAAGAAATAATTCATCATATCTTGAAGAGAATGCAATAAGAATTGTACAAATCTTGAAAATTCATTCTCATACAACAGGACACTGCTAATCTAACTCAAACCTAAGCTACGAAGAATGACTTGTGGCTATCATATGCTATCGTGGCTGAACTTACACTAATGAACCAATGTATAGCTTAGTCACTGCCCAAATCAAACTTATTATTATTATTTTTACTGCCCAATCCATAATTAACGCTTACTGAATCTGAATAACATCTTAATTCACATTATTAAATAATTTTTTTGCAATTGATCAATGATTAATCATCTTTCTTGAATTTATTAAATTATTATGATTGGAGTAGGCCTATCCACTCACCGCGGCTTCGAAAGTCCTCAGCTGCTTCTTCAACTGTTCGTTCTCATGACTAAGTTTATTCAAGGCTGATTGAAACTGCTGCACCTTACTCTGCAACAAAGAAACATGAACCATCAATTATTTAAAAAATTGTTTTATTCGCTGATCCAATTGGAAGTTCTTGAATTTTCTCGCATAAGCATGGTTGATAAAGGTAGAAAATACAGAAAAACTCAAAATTTGTGATTTCAATCCATTTTAAGCCAAATAATCGAGGAGAAATATTCACACATAATTATTGTGGGGTGGAGGTCTCCAAATCTATAAAAAAATAATGCAATTCAATATGCATAAAGCCATATTTCAACAACTTTATACCTAACTTTCCATGGTAAATTTAAATTTAATTTTAAATTTTAATTGAGAATAAATAAATATTTACTCACGTAGTAAATATTTATTTATTCTCAATTAAAATTGACTGCAAGACGTTAAATTCACCATAAAAAGTTAATATTAACAACGCAGATCGTTATGGATCAAGAAAATCAAGAACTATAGTGAATCATCACTATAGCAATTTATTCATAAAAATCCTACGTTATTAATTACTATATTCATTTTAGCCATATACCATTTATCAAAAATATGTTATTCTATTTTCCGGGTTTTCCTTCTCCTTTCTTCTATGTTCTTCGCTTTTTTCCATTGATATTTTTCAGTCTTTTTTAAATCTTTTCGACTATAAAATTTGTTATTAGTCTTCTTGTATCTCATATTATCTCATTATCAGAATATTGCGGATTATGCCCACATGAGTCTGGAGACTTGTGCGTGGGTAATGAGGTGAATGATGAGAAACATCCATGGCTGAATGAGATTCGAACCCAAGGCTGCAGGAAACGAAGCCAGCCAGAACCCCCTATCTTATCACAGACAAGCGCCCCAACCAACTGCGCTACTACAATCTTTAAAGAATCTTAATCTTAATCTTCAAGAATAAATCTCAACTTTTTGTTGTAAATTTAACGACTTGCAGTCAGTTTTTTCTTTTTTAGTTTCAAATTGTGTGTGTCTTTCTGTTTATGTAAAAGTTGATGCTCTCTTTGATGAAACTAGTTTCTGCTTTAGTTTTGGCTATTTGAGCTGGTTTTGATTTGTTGTTAGTTTTGAATTTAGCATAATTTGGAGTAATTTTGAGTTTGAGACAGTTTTTGTTGAATTGAATGTGTAAATGTTTTCTTCTAACCTTGAACACTGTTGATCCGTACGCATGGATAGTAGCTTGTCTTGCTGAATTGAATTCTTGGTTTTCTTGTTCCATAACGATCTGCGTTGTTAATATTAACTTTTTGTTGTAAATTTAACGACTTGCAGTCAGTTCTCAGTAACTGACTAAAAGTCGTTAAATTTACAACAAAAAGTTAATATTAACAACGCAGATCGTTATGGAACAAGAAATCCAAGAAGAATCAATCCTTAATCATAACTGGAAGATTAGGTTTTTATCAAATCTTCAAGAATCAACTAATAATCTTCAACTCAATTCTAACAAAACACACAAAACAAAAATATCAAGTGCTCTAAATAAAGCAAAATTATTCAAATAATGTTATTTTCCCCTGAAAGCCGAACAGTAGCCCAAGATGATGGATGGAATTTATCAAATTCCATTCTATCTCGAACAAGTGGCTCTACTCTGAAGATGAGGGCCTCTTGCTGCGAAACACAGAATAAATAAAGTTAAAATGAGATGAACAGTGGGGGTGGGGGGATGGATTACTCAGCAAAGAATGAGAGAAAAAGAGAAAGAGAAAGAGAGAATATGCCTGTCATGGATGATTGATTTGTATTCATTTAGGCGGCGGCTTAAGCAGAGTAGTCTGAGCATGGAGTTGAATAAGAAGTCTGCAGTTGAAGGATGGGTTACAGGTTACAGGTCTGTGTTGCTGCTTTTCACTGATGAACAGATTGAAAATTTACCCTTCTCTCAGCACCAAATTCACCAAATCTACCCCCCCCCCCTTACCTTTAATAGCCTCCCTCACTTTGCTATTTTAGATTCACCTTCATGTGACATGCTTATAGCCTTCCTAAACATGTCTGTGATAAGATAAGGCTCTTGCTGGCCTCGTTTCATGCAGCCTTAATTCGAATCTCATTCATCCATGGATGTTTCTTATCATTCACCTCATCACCCACGCACAAGTCTCCATACTCCAGACTCATGTGGGCATCATCCGCAATAAAATAATTTAAAAAACAAACATAACCGAGTTTTCATGCTAAGCTAATTACTGAACTTGGTAAACAAAATGTATAAATATTGAAATCGCTATCATTTGAAACAATTTTTTCAACATTGTGGCTGCAAAAAGGTTTTAGATTATTTCTTTTTTCAATGATCATTATTTTAATATTCCTACAAATAGAAGAATTTTCAAATATAATTACAATTGAAGAGTCTAGGTGCAAAGTCCATCCACATTGATTATACAATTTATTAATATAGGAAATTATGTTTTGAAACAATATGGGGTCTTTTGCACTAAAACTCCGCATTTCTTAAAAATTGTCATTAAACAGTAGGTTCCTAACCTAACCTAATCTAGGACCCGGTTAGGTTAGGTTAAGTTAGGAATCTACTGTTCAATTACACTTTTTTTAAATGCGTGGTTATTGTGCAAAGACCCACAATATGAATGAATGAAATTTTATTAGTCATGAAACATTTTTTACATGAAGTATAAACGATTTTGAATTATTTTTTTCACTGCCAATTATCTTCTAGTGATACAGGAAAAATTTTCAAATAACTCCAGTTGAATCGTTCAGGTGAGAAGTCTAGCCAAACAAATTTTAACATGCATACTTTTCATTTTTAAAGTATTTTGTAAGAATAAATGAATGAGTTGCCATAGGCCCCTTTTCTAAAAGTATTTAACTTAAGGTAAGTAACTGATACTTTTCTATTACTAGATGTCATTAATATAATATGATATACTCCACAAATATTCTACAAATGAATGTTAATATGAGGTCAATAAGAATGATGTTCTCTGGAGACATAGAAATAGGAGTGTTTATTCTCGCTTGAATTAAGCTTTTCTTCGTTATTCTTATTTTGTTTTTCTATCTATTCTAATCATGTACAATGATTTTTAATAAAGTACTTGAAAACAAATTTCGTAGCTCTTCGTATTTAATCTATTCTTTACCCCTATCTCTTTTTTCTTTTTATTTCTTCCTTTTCTCAACTATTACCTTTTATCTAGTTAATGTTTATTCAATTAGCTTATTTCTAGTTATTTGATTTTTTTAGTTACTACTAATATAAATGTATAAATTTTAATAGCACTTGAAGGAATTCGAAATTAATAAATTATTTTTCTGTACATTTGTCAGTTTGTTAAATTGTCAGTTACTTTAAGCTGTTTTGTTAACTTTTATTTGGTATCTGATGTGCAATGGGGTTTTCAAGGCCTTGCATTTAAATCAATCAATCTCTTAATAATGAACAATAAATTATAATAAAGTATATAAAACAAATTTTGCGCTATCTGTAACTAGGTTTGGGGAAATTCTAAATTGGTACATTTGGGGGAAAGAAATTCCCCTCTCATTATTCACATATTGTTCATTCTACTATTACCTTGTTCTTGCTTCTGTTTTTTCAAAGTCAAAAACCTTCTCTTTGTTGAACCGTCTCCCCTGCACTGAGTGGGTGGTACAGTAATGCATACCGCCTGCATTCATTCATTATCAGCCCATTCTTTCAGATTTAGGGGAGCGAGTGCAAGAGACAAAGGGCCTTCATATTGTTGTCTCCACATACACCTGTTATTGCACATACTTCCAATGCTGGAAGTAGTGTAAAAAGCACATTCGGAATGCTCTTGTTCTTTTGTGAAAAAAAGGGGAGATGCTTAATAAGAAAATGGAATTTTCATGGAAATAGACAGTAGTTTATGTTTGCAGTACTTCACAAGACTACAACGTGAAAACTATAATATGATACCTAGTATTGACATCAACTTTTACTAATAACTATTATTATGTTGAAGATCCATCTTGTTTCGTCTAATATATAATAAAACTTTAACAAAGACTTTCAAGTGAAAATTGTGACGACCATGTTCGTCTGACGGTGCTTTTGACAACAGAGTGACACGGCCGTCACGCCATAACGTGTGTCACAAATTCCACTTAAAAGTGTTTCTAATATTAAAACTAAAATAGTAGTTTATGCAACGATTTTATTTTGACCCTTATTAAAGCACGAGTTAGATGTAATTTATAACACGAGCGGATGCGAGTGTTATAAATATCTCACGAGTGCTTTAATGGCCAAATAAAATCGTTGCATACACTATTTTATCTACGACCACTAGTATACATTTAATTAAAACAATTTCATTTTACCTGTGACTGTCAGAGATACCTAACCTCTCCATCTCAAATACAAGAAGTTATAGTAGATTGTTAGGTTAGCAGTTTGATCAAATCAGCTGATAGTTTCACAATATTGAATTACGATATTGATTCCATCAAAAATGCTTCTGATTGGTCCAGAACCCGTGTTATAATGTAGAACCTGTACTATAATGAGCTCTTTATACAACGGGTTTCAAAAAGCATTTCGAAAAGACAGCTGTTTTGGCATCAATTGTGAAACTGTAATGTATACATTATGACATGGTCGTAGATAAAAATTATTTATTTATTCATTTCTTCAATCCTGATGTATATAAATCATACTAAAAAAGTACTAGTATTCTATAGTATTTTTATATTCATTTCTAAAACGGTTTTATACATGAGGTTTATTTATTTATTCATTTCTTCCAACTTTCTTTAGTGGTGAAAGTGATATTGTGGAATATATCCATAATGAATAATAAGACGAAATTGTCACAACCACATTTATTAAAAATATAGAGATAATAGTTTCGGATATTACTCCATTATCAATTTCTGATAAACTAAAAATACTTAGTTTAGTTGGTTTAGTTTTGTCTGAGATTAAGAATGGAGTAACATACGAAACTAGTATCTCTATATTTTTAATAGATGTGGTTGTGACAATTTCGTACTATTATTCATCATTTCTTCCAACCCTGATGTATATAAATCATATTAATTTATTTTATAGTCTTGAAATTTGGTGTCCTTGACGAACTGCGCAATTTTTCTAGTAATT
This sequence comes from Conomelus anceps, assembly GCA_948455865.1. Taxonomy (NCBI): domain Eukaryota; kingdom Metazoa; phylum Arthropoda; class Insecta; order Hemiptera; family Delphacidae; genus Conomelus; species Conomelus anceps. The sequence continues at coordinate 50,261,168 of OX418221.1, forward strand.
TGCACTGCCGTGTATAGTACTACAAAAATACTAGTATATTTAGCTTTTACCTTAAAAATCAATACCAAAAAGCTTTTTTTTTAACAAATTAACAAACAAATTATTACATTTCTAATAAGGAGATTTAATTTCTTGAGCTGACTTTTTTGAATGCACATCCCACCCAATCTCTTGTTATAAGACACAAGATTGAAACCGAAAATACTTGGACGGGTATTAACATTTGAAGGGTAGCTTATCCATTATCTCCCCTAAAATCCCAGCAATTATCGGTCCCTTTTCAATTAAATAGCATACAAAGAAGAATAGAAGGGATGAGTGTAGAATGAGAGAAGAGAGGAGAAGAGAAAATGAGAAAACATAGAATGCCCTTTAATGAGCATTCATCCAGCATCCATCCCTGCAACAAGGGTCGTCTGCCCTTAGGCTTAGACAGTGCAGTTCAGTGGTTTCATAACAGTCATATATTTGCTCCAAAAAGGCATAAAAGCCTTTCTTAGATTTTATGAGTATTTGATTAGAGGGTTTATGCCTTTTTTACCCCACCGCAAACAAGTAATGTGTCTTTGATAATTTTTTAACATTCAAAACTTTTTAGTCTCAAGTAAGTTAAACGATGGTGACATGACTGTGCCTTTAGTGAATCACTGAAAATGACTCGTCAGTAGTGTTAGAAAGCCCCCAACAACCCCCCTCCCCCCAAACCCAAAAACAACAAACATATAATGAGTCTTTGATAATTTATTAACATGCGAAACTTTTTAGTCTCAAGTAAGTTGAATGATGGTGACACGACTGTGCCTTTAGTGAATCACTGAATGATTCAACAAGAGTGCTTGTACTGTGGAGCATCCAATACTCGATGACAACCACCATCGTAAAATCAAACGCATGCTGTGGAATGGTTGCATTTACGCTCCTAGCCATGCACTATTCCAGAGCAGGTGTTTGAATTTGTCATGGTGATTATCATCGCCTATCAAGTGCCAATTAAAGGTAGGTTTATTTTTCATTCTGGTGACTGAGGTATATTTTTTTATAAATAATTTTTTGTTTAAAATTTAATCTTTCTCAGATTATAAATACAGTAAAACCTGTGTAAGGCGGAACTCCACCGGACTGAAAAAAAATCCGTTTTGGCAGGTTTCCGGGTTAGACAGGGTGATCGTACTGTACAAAATTCCTAGGGAACGGATGAAACATTCCGTTTCAGCAGGTTTCCGTCTTACAAGGGGTCCGTCTTAGACAGGTTTTACTGTATTAATATTAAAATTCTAGTAATACTAATATTAAATATTATTATTCTAATTAGAATGATAATTTTTAGGATTTCTGGAGGAGTTATTTTTTTTAAATTTTTTAGGAGGCATAATTTCAACTTGATGCATGCCCTCGCACCTTGGGTTATATTATTCAAATCATAAAGGATGTAACTTAAATAAATCATTATTTTTGAAAGCTTAAAAGTGAGAAGTTTTAAAACAAATATAGTTGGATCTTTTGCGGTATTATTTCTTCTTGGCGCATGTTCTTAGGTCATATTTTTCAAATATCGAAGATTATAAATTAATCTTTTATTTTGATAGAATAAAAATAAGAAGTTCAAAATAATAATAATTATTATTATTGTCGATAGAACTCCCAAGAGGAAGACGATAGGTATTCAATGACTCGTGGTGTATGGTATTTATTTTTTCTTCTTTGCCCAGTATTCCTTCATCCTTTGCGAGAACCGCTGCTTCCTTTCTTCACTCCATAGTGGTCTGTACTGTTTAGGGCACAGCTCTGAGAGAATTTCCCACTTATCCACTTTTCTTCTGAATAACTCTCTGTTAAATATCTCCTGTTCATTTGTGTTGAGCGTAGTTAGATCTTTTATAAAACAATTATAATTATCTATTTTGTTGGATTTCACCTCCGGGTGAAATATCCTAAACAGTGTACATAGCCTACTCTACTGTATATCAGTTCTATGTACATAATAATGCAAATAATAACTTTTTATGGTGAATTCAACGACTTGCAGTCAATTTTAATTGAGAATAAATAATAATTTTACTCACTTTTTGACCAAACGTTTTCGAGTCATTGAGATTCTTTTTCAAAGGAATTGAGAATAAATAATAATCATTTTACTCACTTTTCAATTTTAATTTTAAAATTAAAAATTTTTCCCAATTTTTCTCTATGACTCGAAAACGTTTAGACAAAAAGTGAATAAAATTATTATTTATTCTCAATCAAAATTGACTGCAAGTCGTTGAATTTACCATAAAACGTTAATATTAACAACGCAGATTGTTATGGAACAAGAAATCCAGACATATAATAATATATGTGTATAGTTTCAAAATCATATCATATCAAATCAATAATCAAATATCTTCATTAGCTATCTCTTATTATATCATATACAATACTCAACTACATAAAACTAAATTATCCAAGTATGAAATTCAAAAATACTACATCTACATCATCCTGTTTCACCCAGAGTTTTCCAGCCAATGTTTTCTACCTTTTCATTATTTAACAGGACAAAACAATCGCAAAAAGACGGTGGTACCCTCCACTTAGGAATCTCTTCCTCATCGTACTGTATCACTCCTTCCCTTTTCTTTCTTTCTCTTCCCCTGTTCTTCCTCTCTCTCACACATATTCACAACAAGCGTCCAGAATTATAGACTGCGACAAGTCGAATACCTTTTTATCGATAACACTTACTCCCCTACAAGTACCCGGGGGGATGTATGCCGTCTTTTCCACACACTCTTCCCCTTTTCCCCGGCTACCAATTTATTTACTTCCTTAGCAGACGAACAAGGAGCTAAGAGGAAGGGGGAAACACACATCTCGTAACTGGCATCACGAACTGATTCGCTTCCCCAAGACTTCCCCCTCTCAAGATGGCCGGTAATTTTCCCCTCAATAAAGTGAAAGTATCAACGACCTGTCAGAAAAACGTCCTACTCAGCTTGGGTTGTCATTTCTGTTCGTTTATCAATCATACTTTGTTGCTTCAATTCTTTATTAAAAACAAAGATGGTAATTTATTCTGGTTCAAGAACAAAAATAATTGAATACTTCTTAGTAATCATATCCAATTAATTAGATTCCATGAATCCTGTGAATTAAAATCGATTTCAAATCTACAGTTACAAGATTCTGCAGAAACGGTGATGGACCTTTCCACAATCAGCACAATGTAAAAAAAGGGTGACCTTAACCAAAATCTTGACGTACACGATTATAATACAAGAAGCCGAGGAGATTATCACTTGGTGAGTCACAATAGTAGCTTATTCAAACAAAAACCTAGTTGTATTGGTGGGAGCTCTACAAGAAGCTACCGTAGTTTTTAAAGTCTTCAAAATATAGAAATATTTAATAAACAATTGGAAAATATTTAGTTGATAAAGCTTTTTATAGTGCACAAGAGCTCCTTTCACATCAAAAGCCTAACCTGAACTAATTGATATAGTAATAATTATGGTAACTAGTGTATAAGATTGTATAATTGTTGATCTGACTCGTCTTATAGGCCTACTCCTCAACTGGAGTCTCCAAGACGTAATCTACAAAAAAAAAAACACGATTGCAAATGGTACCACCTAACCACTTTTTCGAATACAAAGCAATTTAAAAAATTTGTAATGTTTGCTAATATGGAAATTGTGGGAAAATAGACAAAATCTCAATTATTTATAAAACATTTGGCTACAAATCACATTAAAAATTGGGTTAGAAGTATCTTGTGAGGCCAGGAGAGCCTGGCTTGTTTGATCGCCATATTTGCCAGCCCATAGTGTACCCAGGAGGCATTTCAGGTTTACACACAATTTCTTTTTTTCGGAGGATGAAGCCCACATAGATCTGAGACCTGTGCGTGGGTAATAAGTTGGATGATGGTGATTTATGAGTTGGACCTACAGTTTTAGGTGGGTTCCGAACCACCGGGAAGTGATTTTACAGCAGAGAATAGAGTCTTTTTTGTTGGCCAATCCAATCGGCCACCCTTACAAAGATGGCCCAGGAGTTTCGTAGCTTATCTCTGATTGAACAGATACCTGCTACGGTACAAGGTATACCTATATATATACTAACCTTGGCTACGGCACTCGGCTATCACTTCTCTGTCAATGGTTATGCCTATTCAGTGTATAGATATAATAATTATAATCCCAATAATTTGGAATAATTTGCGTATTCGAACCCTACAAAATCAGCAACCGTCGTCCTATCCGTCTGGACTCCACGACAATAGCAACCATAACGACAATAATACCCAATTATTGTTAACCAGCACTCCTGTTTGTTGATTAGCTTTGTCATGGTTACAGAGACAGCAATTCTGCATTTTATTTTTAAATTAATTAAAAATAATGTAGATTTAGGCAGCCTGCGTCAGTTTACCAAGCGTCAGGCTGTCATCGACTGAGTGTCATTGAGACTCGTATTTATAAATTCACCTTGAGGATTCCTTAGCTCAAGAATTCGTTGAGGATTCCTTAGTTCAAGGATTCGTTGAGAATTCCTTAGCTCAAGTATTCCTTGAGGATTTCTTAGCTCGATTCATTGAGGTTTCCTTAGCTCAAGGAATCCTTGACAATTCCTTAGCTCAAGGTTGCCTTAGTATGCAACTTATTCCTTTAGCTCAAGGTTACCTTGAGAATTCCTTAGATTAACGATTCCTTGAATTGAGGTAGCCTTAAGGTATGCCCATAAATACAGGACTTAATCTACTGTTTCCTGATTAAACCAAAGAGAGAGAGGAAGACAGCAATTCTTAATTAGAATTAACTCTAATTAGATGAAGAAATTGACTACATTGTACAATCAATATGATAAAGAGGTGCCTGACTACCGATTTGGTCACCTATTACAAGTAGATGGATGGTTCACTCTATTGACAGCAAGCACTACTTTTCATTAGATTGGCTTCCTTTACAAGGATCTTGCTGGAGGATCTCATTACTTCCAAAAGGGGAAATTTGGACAAAGTTTACTTCCTAACCAGAAAACTGTACAAGCCCTCACAAACTAGCATGGCTGGCATATGATGATGGGTACGGTGCAACCCTTGTACAGGATGGTATAGGAAGTACACAGTCTCTATACCGCCCTGCCCTTGCAGACCTTCTATTTCAACCCTCTGTTTGTGTCTTGCGCATTCGCGTGCGTGCAAACCGATCAGCTGTTCAAGGGTCGCAGGGTCCTTCCATATACTACTCTGTACACCCAGGTTCTACCGCAAGGTCCAGCTGCAAACAGCTTCCTGTTCTCGCCAAACAAATAAATGCCGTTTGCCTCTATGAGTTTCCAACTGCGGTCTTGGAGTAGCTCGTTGCTGTTTGTAGATAGATGCGTTTATTTGATCAATTGGGGGGGGGGGGGGTGTTGGGAAAGTCACAAAGGAGTAACTTAAACAATTCACAACGTAATTCAATTAGAGAATCATCAGCAATATTATTAGTGTAATGAATTCTATTTCGAAGTGGTGTAATTTTTTGTAGGTTATCCAGGAAATATTATAACAAGCTGAAAATAGTGATAATTTCATTTGCACAAGCATAGTAATATTCTATTTGCACAATGGTCTGATAAAATAATACTTTAAATAAACAAATCGACATTAATTGTTTCTCTCTTTGTCTCCTAGCTCTTGCTCACTCTCATGCATTAAATGTGAATCTAGATAACTCTATGTTATTCTACTCTGTTCTGGAATTTGCTATGGACACAAAGGATACGTCAAAGATGACACTGGAATATTCTAGTAAAAATGCTTTTGTAGAAATACAGTGATGCCTGCTGATACTCAGTCAATGTTTTTGATTCGAGCGTCATGATAAGTGACAGTTCTCCAACTAAGTTTCATTTTCTCCGACTACTTCGTACAGTGTATTGTAACTATAAGCAGTATAGTGTATTTCAGCGATTAAAGTGAGAATAACTGTGACAGTAATTTATTGTGATAAGTTTAAAAAAAAAATGATAACATAAGTTCCTTTGCACTAGAGTCAGTCAGTGTATCTTTTTACTTTGATTCTCAAACAGTTAGTTTATTGGACTTTTATTATTGAGTTATTGAACAGTTTAATGGGCATTTAATATTGAGTTATTGAGCAGATTGTATTTTTTACTTACTTCTTGAGTGATAATTACTATTAGTGTCTGCTGTTAAGTTAATTGTGTAAATAAAGTTTGAGAACTACTTTCAAGGGTTGTCAGAATTATTTTAGAGTTAGAACCCATAACAATATCAATAGCAGATTCCTTTAGCCTATAAACAGTAAAGATTGAACAATTTAAGATATTCAAAATTTGTGAAGGGAGCAGTTTTGGACTTAAGTCTGTTGCACATTCGCATTCGTTGTAGAATTGTCACAATAAATAAATAATCAATATTCTATGTTCATAATAAACAAATAAATGAATACCTATTTGATATCCTTCGTTCTGTGATAGTTTTCCAAGGCACCATCTATGTTATTGCCAGGCTTCAACCATGTAGAAACATTTCACCAAAAATTATGAATCAACAGCATATTTATTTTACTTCAGCAATATACGCAATTTTGTATTGTAATACAATACACCTCATGCTGAAGCCACAACAGCAAGGATGATATCAACCTCTACCTCCATAATATCCCATTATTCATGGTAACATCGATAGAACGACACTGAGACGTTGTTGCTACACAATTTTGCATCAAGATTTGCAATTCAAATTTTCAAATTGCCCCAACCGGTGAGACAATTTCCCATCCGCGTTCACTGAAATATTACCACAGCAATGGAACACTGCGGCCTACCCGAAGACGCTAGAATAACATTTTTGCTTCAGTACCCCCTCAATAGACAATTTTGTCAGAATTTGTTTTTTGGCATGATGATAGTATCTCTCTGTCACACTCTCTACCTCCGTCTGTTTCACTCTTTCATCCTTCTTCAATGATCCTGTTCATTCATAGACTCATAAATGTGTTCACTATTCATCCATTTATCGCTTTATTTCTTTCTCTTTGTTTTATCTCACTTCTCTTTTCTCTGTATACAATTGCTTTGTTTTTTATACATTTGATCCAGTCTTATTTATTTTTAATATTATATTAAAAAAATAAATTATCAAAATATGGTATTATTATTAAAATATTTCATTTCTTATTTTTAATATTCATGTTGAGGTTTCTTTTTACCTTTTCAGCAGCAGTAGTTTTTTCTCACTTCGTTATTTTAAGAAGACTTTAATTAGTATATTTTTCATTTATCTTTTGTTTTATAATCAGAAATGTATTCCTATTATTTTGTTGTTTTAATGTGAAATGGAAAAGGTTCTTCAATACCTAATAAAATCTCTCTCTCTCTCTAATCTTTTTAGTTTATTTCAACTATTATTACTTAATGTAATGTAATATTTTATATTTTTGGTTATATTTATTAGTGTTTGCCATAGGTCTTACTAGACCTGGCAACGTAAGATGTTATAAATAAATATCAAATATCAAAATAAATATCAAATCTCTCTCTACTGGTTAAGTGTCAAGAATGGACGAATCATTGTCCAAACTTCGCCTTTTCATGTAACTGTATCGCTTAGATTGTCATTACTGTAATTAATATCATAGAATTGAAATCATTGTACATAATTCTTTGCACTATGAAAATCTATCTCTCAGATCCAGGCTCTCATTCTTTATTACCTATTGCATGAATCATTTCTTTTTTATTTCTAATGTTATTTAACCATTGAGTTAACTTTTCTAAAATCATTGTACGTCAATATAACTATTGGATCTGAGAGTTGCTAATCTTAATAATACTGTAATCAAACATTCTTATAAATATTAAGCATTCTTATAAATAAGAATGCAAACATTCTTATAACTATCAGTAGTATATTGTGACAGATTATTATTCAGGCTTCTTTAACAGTCTATACAGTGACTCGTAAGTGCTTGTAGTGTTTCAACTGTTGTGCTTTCGACGCTTCTCCTTGAATTATTGGACAGTATATTCAACAGTTATTATCTAATATTTGATTGGCCTTTTAACAGTATTAGTAATTGATTTTTGAACAGTAATATAGCAAATTACCATTTATAGCTGAAGGTTATCGATTTATCTGTTCCTGATTGATTTCTTTTGTGGGATATAACTGATTAGTGTGAGATGTCGGTAATTTGTGTTAATAGAGTGGAATTGTTAATTTAAAGTATTGCCAGCATTATTTTAGAGATAGAATCCATAACACAGTGAAACGGGATCGTCTTGCATATATTTTTTATCTATCTTCCATGAATCTAGGTGATGTCATTAGGTTATAGCATTGATCAGGGATAGTCAGTAGTCATATAAATAATTGTACTGTTACTCAAAGCTATTTATTCACTCTAAATTTCTCTCTCACTCTATCTATACCTCTCTTCATCACTCTATCTATCGCTCTATACCTCTCGCTCTACAGCTAACCTCTTCTATCAATCAACCCCTCACGTGCTACGTTTTCTATTTGTGATTCAGCTGTTGGGTTTACATGCAGCTTCCCCGAAACCTCTTCACATTAAAACGATAGATACACCCCCATCAACTACTAGCGCTGTAACCTCCATGATCTCACCACAGTCTGTGGTTACAGTGTTGATGGCCCCTACACATACAACACGGACCTCCCATCCTCATTGTTCATCTTCCTCACATCTTCATTGAGCCTTCGAAATTTGATCTAAAGCCTCACGCAATATTGAACAGATAAACTCAAATTTCTATAAAACATTATTGCAGTTTTTTTGAGAAAAACACATTACCCACGCACAAGTCTCAGACTCATGTGGGCATTATCAGCAAAAAATACATTTCAATCTTGAAAAATCGAATATTTATAGCCGTTTATACATTACTTATACTATATATTATTTAAACATGTTTTTTTCTCAATACTTTCAACAATTTGACCAATCAATACAAAATCGAAACCAATAACTGTATCACTACATATTGTAGTTCAAATCTAAAACAATTAAATGTGACTTTTTGAAGACCTTATGCAGTTTCGTGGTCTGGTAGTTAGTGTTCCTGCCTATAAATTCAGATTATATAAAAGTTTAGTACTTCTTTTTATATAGATTATATCTAAATGCAATTTATATCAATTTATTCCAATTGTAATTCTCTTGAAACAACTGAGAAGTTGTCAAATTCCACTGGATGGAAGAGATGAGCTATGGTTTATACAAATCCAAAACAAATTACAGTCACAGTCCTGTAACTGACCCAGTGGAATTAAAAATTCCTTAGTTATTCTAAACAACTATTTATTATATATTATTTTTTCATTATTTATTCTAAAGAACAAATTCTGGACGGTTAGGGCGCATAAAGCGAGTCAGTCGGATATTTTAAAGTGAAAACATTCCTTATATTTCAACTTATTTGTAGAATTTTAGTTGATGTTGTGGAACTCCATAATAAAAGAATAAAACACTGTCAAATGTTGTCAATTCCACTTCTTTATCACTACAGCACTGGACCGCGGTTTCGTGGCTTCACCAGTCACACTTTCAAAGTACTGTTGAAAATGTGACTGGTGAAGCCACGAAACCGCGGTCCAGTGCTGTAGTGATAAAGAAGTGGAATTGACAACATTTGACAGTGTTTTATTCTTTTATTCCTTATATTACTTGCGAACGCTACGAAACGCTAAAAACAGTTAAAAATAGTTTATAATCTTAAATTTTGATAAAAACCTTTGATCCGAGTTGCTATGGAAAAAAATATTAGTGATGACAATATTCTGATGTTGATGTATTAGGTTGCTGATGTTCAACATGGAAAAAATGTAATTTTACACAAATGAAGTTAACCCGATCTTATCTCTCTCAATTTTTAACCTCACTTATTTTTTGTCTTGTCTCTCATTTGAATACACACTCCGTCTGTTCCATTCTCTGTCTATCATAAACTCTCTCTCTCTCTCCCTCTCTCTCTCTCACTCTGTTTGTCGATTTGCAAATAACTCGCTCAAACGCGGCGGGGTTCCACTGTGCGCTCGTTTGCCAAATTACTTTGCCCAAACAGACGACAAAAGGAAAACTGGAGTGAGTGGAAACACCAAAAGCTGACAAGCTCAAAAGCCCTCCACTGCATGTCCCTCTCAACCCTCTCTCTGCTCCTTATCACTCCCTCTTTGTCCCTCTCAGCTCCCTGCTACATCATGTCCTCCAACATACACCACTGGATGCCATCAAAACAATGCTGATGTTTAGCTGTGATCGACCAACCCACTTTCAATGGAATCCGGAATGAGCCCTTTTCAAATCAAGCCCATAAGTAAGCACACCAATCAACTACTAATTAAATTTAAAGTACAAGTTGTACTTTAGTTGTTTTTGATCAACACTGTCTGTAGACTATCCTAATTATAGATAAATGCTCGTTGTTTAAGGTCTTTTTTCATTAAAAAGTTTGGCTAAAATTGAAATTGTTGGGGTCTTTTTCTCATAAAAATGTTTGGCAAATTTCGAAAAAGATAAAAGTAGTGATTCTGTCAGAGTGAAGGGGAACAGGAATCAATGAATAAAATCAAAGCTATGTGACATTATTAAAAACAGGTGAGGCAACCTTAGTATCAGGTGGCAACAGAGTTCAGGTGAGGCTAGTAGTAACAAGTAAAATACCGGCGAGATTGATAATCAAGTCTAAATTCAATGGCCGGCTGCAAAAATTCAAATAAAAAACTGATCCCAGTCACCTGATCCGAGATCAATTTTATTCCAAATTTGTGATTCAGGAAGGCCGGTCAATTTTTGACAAGCTCCGGTTACGTAACCTGAGATTTCGATGGGAGTTCAATTTGGCGTAACTGTAATTTTATACTGCACAAAAAGTTATTTTTCTCATTACAGTTTTTGGGGAGTTAGGTCTCACAAGATGTGACATAATTATTATTATCGTATGATAAACTGCATAACTTCAATAAGTAACAATATATAACTAACGTTGTAAGTAAATATTTCTATAAAGAATCTCAATAAATATAGTTTGCTTATAGTTTTTCAGTAGTTTTATTCAAACACTGATGTTTGGAATGTTTTTGAATGGATTCAAAAGAGGAATGTTTTAAAAGCCGAGTGCTTATGATAAGCGGCTCTAGAGCGTAGCATTTGATCGGGGATTAGTCGTTTGATTCTCTAAAATTGACCGGTCAAAATCTCCGTTCAAAAATAGAGTTTATGTAGTCCAAATAGTAGAATTAAAAATATATTTGAAAAAAATTTATTCGGATACCAGTTCTTGATTGTTCTTTGTCACACGAAATTCTTCTGATTTAAGATCAATTCGACCAGTGAACGGGGATCAAATTTTGATTGGCATTATCGAAACCGGCTATGGTTGGCTAGTGCCACGAAATTCCCCTGATCTAAAATCAATTTGGTCAGTGACCGGGGATCAAATTTTGATTAACGTTTTCGCAACCCTACTTCATCACTATGGTTAGCTAGTACCACGGAATTTTCCTGATCGAAGATCAGTTTGGTCAGTGACCGGGGATCAAATTTTGATTGGCGTTTTCGCAACCGGCTGCAAGTCTACTTCACTTTAGCTAATGCCACGAAATTCTCCTGATCTAAGATCAATTTGGTCATTGATCGGGGATCAAATTTTGATTGCCATTTTCGCAACCCTAATAGCCTACTACACTATGGTTAGCTAGTGACTAGAGAAATATTAAATTAATTTTACAGTACTACCAACTATGTATACAAGACTTATTCTTTCGCCAGCAGATAGCAGCACTCCAGTAAGCGTGCAGGCCGTTGTAGATATTTATCAAACCGTAACATAAAGAAGAAATGTAGCCGGAAATTTATCAGTAACAATCCATATTTCTTTTTTGTGTCTTGTTTTTTAGTTCCGGTCTCTGCTTGCGGTCTAGCTATCTTCTATGTCTTTCTCTTACTCTATCTATCCCTATATATAATCCTCGCTCACACTCTCTCACTCTATATTTCTCCTTCTTTCTTGTCTCTTGACTTCCGAAACAGGATACGTAGCAATGTCGCCAGGCCGCAAACTCTAATTTATACGTTGTTCTCTTTTCTCACATCCTATCTTTCTCTTACTGCTTCCTCTCTTTCTCCTACTGTTTTTAGATTACGTTTTATCATCCTGTCCTTTCTCCTAGCCGTTAACCCCGACCCGTTATAGAGTTTTTCTTAAATTATCGAGTGCCTTATCTCAGAGATGTATTCCAGACCACAGCTCCAGCCAGGAGACCCAGGTACTTCTGACTTCCGTTCACTGCTGTGCTGTATCTCGCCCTCGTGCTCTAGGAAGTGTGAAGGCTATTTTTAGCTACTTCTCCAGACAAGATGACAAGTGTTTTACTGTTTGTGTACACATTGTAGATTTAGATCTACAAATGGAATATGCTATTTAATAAAAAATATTTGTCATCATTTGAATCGTATGCGTATTCAGAAATTTCTCAAGAGAGTCCCCCTTCGATGATAACATACTACCCCACATGTATACACTTCATATCCCTATGAATCGCAAACTAAACCTACCACAGAAATTCATTCTAAAGAATTTGTTACTTGACAATAAGAAATATTCACTAAAATACATACTATTTTGTCTTGAAATCTATATTATTTATGACTACAGTGACTCTATGAGAAATTTATAGATGTAATAAAGATATATAAATACATAAAATAAAGATATAGAGGACTTCATTCTCTCAAAAAAAACCCAATGATTTACTATTCCTTTTGCCTTTTGCGTACTCTACGATTAATTTTCTTCCAACTAGTTAACCGAAGTGACGTCTCTCTTTCAAGTAGACCGGTTTGAATTTGTCTGTAACGCATTTACGGCTATGATTAGCCTACTAACAACCACGGTAAGTTGATGATTGAGTGATAGGTCCGGATAAGTCTATCCTTTGGTATACATTCACAGTATATACATTAAAGTATGCGGAGGATTATTATCTAACAATTTTTAAGAAATAAAAAAATTAAATTTAAAAAGAGAGGTCCAGCGGTTTTTTCCCGGAACAAATTTGAAAAATAACCCCTCTAAAATTGCAGACATAAATCCATAAATTTTGCTCATTATAGAGGATGATAGAATACGTATAAATTATAATTTTTAGTTTTTAGAGAAGAAGCTCCTTTTGATCTCAATTTGAATTACGAGTATTCTGTCCTGCAATGTATGGGCATAGGCTATGAAATGAGTCTCAACTGCAAAAATATTATTTATAATACTAATAAATTATTTTTACCTCAAAGGCTAGTGTGAGAGACGCCTTCTCGTGTTTCAACAGTTCGTATTTGGATTTGTATTGCAGCATGGAACGGACGGTGTCTTCCATTCTGGAAAGAAATAAAATAAACATTATTGAAAGTGTTTAAAAAAAATGAAAGAAACCCATCAGGAGAAATGCTGTTTTTAAATGATATTTTCCAATATGGGAATTCAATAATATTTCAGTAGGAATTGATCTTTAAAAATTGAAAAATATATAAATACTACAAATTCATTACTCATTGAATGGGATTGGCCACAGAGTTTCAAATGAAATAATGGTCTGATTGAAAAATTTGAATAATAATAATAATAACAACAACAACAATAATAATAATAATAATAATAATAATAAAAATAATAATAATAATAATAATACACACTCGAAGTTGTATTTGTTGGTTCGGAGAAAGAGGCCCCCTAATTGCATTGAAGAAAGAGAAAGCTAGTCCATCACTCACTCCAATTAGGCCTCTCCTTTCCGCTGCACAACTTTCACTTCCATCATGTGTAAATTTTGCTCTGACGAGGAAAAAAGGTCATTCATCAAGACATCTGTGTTCGCCGATAGCCAGAATATTTTATAAAGTTTTTGTAAAACAGTTACGACATTATTCCCAATCATTGTGTTATAATTTCTTTCGTATCATATCGAGTTTCCTTGCTTCTTAGAAGAACTTTAAATTTAAGATGGAATCACTAGGTTATCTCTCTTTCATATCATACTTGAAGAAACATCCCAAATTTGAGATAAAAATTCTATGTTGATTGACATAATATGAACCGGATATGAAACTTATTTTGTATAATAATTGTATTACAATTTTTTTCGTTCATATAGTTTCCTTAGAAGAATTGTAATCCAAGATGGAATCACTGGGTTATCTTTTCTACATATCATATCATATTGTTACGGGTTCTAATGTCTATAATAAGGCTGGCAACACTAAAGTTCACACTTGCACTTTATTTACACAAATTAGACTATTTACACAAACTAATTGTAAGTTCAATTAATAAAGGAAAACAGATCAGCAAATGACAAGCTAATACTTATTTTCAGTAATTATTTACAGGAATTAATGAATAAGTAATTACAGGCTGATCAATAACAAAAGAAACTAGAGTCCAATAAACTGTACAATAATGTAGAAAGAAATTATAAAAAAAAGCCACTAATCACTTACAAAAGCACAGTCCAATTCGTTATTTGACAGTCCCAAATAATATCACTTAACACAACGTCTTAAAACTATTAGTAAGCTGCATAAACAATAAACACTGGAATAAGCACTGGAATCGGGCACTGTTTACTCAATGGCACGAGATCTATAACACAATCTGACACGCGAGCTATTGTAAAACTAAACTAGCTTGTTCACGTGGACTTCTTTACATAGCTGACAGTTGTATAATTCCACGAATTGGTGGCTTCTAGATGAATCAAGGATATTGTAGAAGGTCACAGAATATGATCTCGATTGTTCAAGAAGTCTGAAGAAATCTCGAGAAATTCAATTGAGTGAGAGAGTTGCACACTTGAAGAATAAGGGTGACAAAGACATGTGAAGAGCAAGAGAACAAGATCGGATGTCAAGTCACGTCCGACCATGAAAACAATGGAGCAATCTACGTAGAACAAGTGCGTAAATAACTGTTCCATTCGCTTTTGTAACAATATATTCTCTTGAAGAAACATTCCTAATTTGAGATAAAAATGCTATGCTGAGTGACAGAATATGCAACATATTTTGTATAATAATTGTGTTATAATTTTTTCTCATCATATAGAGTTCTTAGAAGAATATTAAATTTGAGATGGAATCACTGGGTTATCTTTGTTTATATCATATAGACTGTTTCTTGTAGAGATATTCCAAATTCTGAGCTGAGTGGCAGTAGATAATTGAAAATCAAACCTTTCTTTGCATCAAGAAACAATATTTCAATTTGGACTACTGATATACCGGCACCAAAATACAATCCATACAATAATCACAATTTCAACTTCAAATATTCTCAGTTTTATTTTACTAAAAATAAAATATTTATTTAAATATTTCTTAAAAAAATATTTTATTTGTAGTGAAATTATTTATTTTCAACAGAAACCAATCAATCAATCAATCATTTATTTATTTACAAGTTCCAAATAAAGGTCCCGCTAAACCTTGTGGGTTTTTCAGCAGGTGCCAACATAATATAAATTACAAAATGAAAAATCAATTATACAATACAAATTACAAAAAAGAAGAAATTAGGGAAAAGAAGAATAGGGAAAATGAAGGTTATGGTGGAAATGGAATTGAATATTAGTGTAATGTATGCAAAGAAAAATAAATGAAACTAAACAAGTAAGAAAAAAAGCGAATAAATAAAATATCATAAAAATAATTGGTCGCTCTGATGCGGCGACGGTGTAACACGATTATTATTTTTAACTAAGATTTTGCCAGCATTGGAAAGCTAAACATAACAAAGAAAAAGTAGCAACCTCCGTGCGCTAGAATAAATAAAATAAAATCAAAAAGATAAACAAAGTTTTAAGGATGTAATAAAATTCGGAATTCAATGAAATACAATCTTAGAAGAGTATACTATTTGAAAGATAGAATCTTGTAGCCTACGTTATAAAAAATGCAATCCAATAACATTGTCCAAGAAAAAAAATATTTTTTCAATTCTGCAAAACAAACAAAATTCTAAATATTTGAATTTTAAAGAAAAGAAAAGTTGAAATTACTGATAGATTACAAGAAATACTGTTGACGTGTTGAGGGATGACCTAAAATGTAAACTGGAACCTAATACAGTGAATACAAAGATGAATTAAGACAGATTGGTGTGAACAGAGTTCATTGACCTCAGGATTTTGGTGCTGTGGAAGATGAAATTGATGCAGGGCTGTAAATCTCGTTATCTTGCCCACAGCATAGGCCTATATAGGGGCTGCGATGATTTCAGCTGGTTCACTCATGAGGGTGCTGAGCATTAAGACATGATCCTTATTACTTTGCTGTCTTGGTAGACTTAAATTGATTAATGATGATGATGCAGAAGAAAAATAAGAAAAAGAAGAGGAAGAGAATTAGAAAAAGAAGAAAAAAGAAGAAAAAGAAGAAGAAACTAAGAAAAAGAAGAAGAATATAAGAAAAAGAGAAAACAGGAGAAAAAGAAGAACAAGAAAAAAAGAAACAGAAGAAGAAAAAGAAGACGAAGACAGAGAAGAAGAACAACAACAAGAACAAGATGAAGAAAAATCAAAAGGAGAAAAAAGAAGAAGAAGGAGAAGAAGAAGAAGACGACGAAGAAGAATCAGAAGAAAAAGAACAATAACATGAACCAGAAGAAGAAGAATAACAAGAAAAAGAAGAACAAGTAGAAGAAAAACAAGAAAAGAAACACAAAAAGAAGAAGAACAAGAAAAAAGAAACAGAAAAAGAAAAAGAAAGAAGAGAAAAGAAAAAGAAGAAGAAAAGAAGAACAAGAAGAAGAAGAACAAAAAGAAAAAGGAGAAGAATAAGAAAAAGAAAAAGAAGAAGAAGAAGAGGAAAAGGAGAAAGAAGAAGAAGAAGAAGAAGAAGAAGAAGACGACGACGAAGAAGAAGAAGGGGTAAGAAGAAGAAAAAGAAGAAGGAAAATAAAAAAAGAAGAATAATTTGGCATATTTCTGCCAAATGAAGTTCTGTAATTCATCTTCAACAAATTGAGAAAATAGTCAAAGTTCTTTGATAGGAACTATTTTTAACCTAATATAACGAACGTAACGTATATTTATAACGTAACGATAGTTTGTACCAGTTGCTGTCGCTACTCCAAAAAGGTTAAAAACTTTTCGCCAAGATATGGCACGAAAAATTTAAATTTAGGGGGGTCTCGTTGCAATCGGGTGCCCGCAGTAGCTAACAAACCAAAAAACAACTGTTTGAGTTTCTCTGAGTTTAATTCATGTATCAATTTCAATTGTAAGTTGTTTACAACAAAAACCATAAAACTAACTTTTTATGGTAAATTGAACGACTTGCAGTCAATTTTAATAGAGAATAAACAGAATATTTACTCACGTGGGCTGAAACGTTTGTTTCAAACAGCCTGTTGAAAATAAAATCATCTCGATTCGAAAACGTTTCAGCCCACGTGAATGAATATTTTATCTATTCTCAATTAAAATTGACTGCAAATCGTTAAATTTACCATAAAAAGTTAATGTTAACAATGCAGATCGTTATGGTTCAAGAAATTCCATTACAATAAAACGTTAAAACTCTGATATTCTTTTATAAACACCCGGTATGATAGAATGCAGTCTATAACATTTATCGAAAGAATGAATTTGTTTTCGGAGGATGAAGCCCACATAGGTCTGAGACTTGTGCGTGGGTAATAAATTGGATGATGGTGATTGATGAGTTGGACCTACAGTTTTAGGTGGGTTCCGAAGCACCGGGAAGTGATTTTACAGCAGAGAACAGAGTCTATTTTGCTGGCCAATCCAATCGGTCACCCTTACGAAGAGCGCCCACGGGTTTCGTAGCTCATCTCTGATTGAACAGATACCTGCTACGGCACTCGGCTATTTATTGATTCTATAGCTATTAAAATGATTCTATTGATTCTGATTGATTTTTAAATGATTCGAAAGAATAATCTTACGACTAAGAAACAGGTCATAAGAAATCTGTACAATTTATTCTTGCCAGAATAAGCTTCATTTCCCCTTACCAACTAGCTCCTCGTCTAATCCGTAATCGTCTAATCTAAACCGTAATCTCGGTTAACCGAAACTTCGCCAATTGCAAGTTTCACTGCACCACATAACAAATGAAGAGTTTCTCAGCTCAACAATGTCCTGCATCCAAATCTCTAAATAATTGATGAATGTGAAGTCATTCTTTCTTTCTCAAGATGGCACCGCCGTCTGTCAATGGGACGTTTTCAACGCACAAAGAACTTTTTCAACGCACGATGAAACTTTGAACGATGCGTCCGTTTTTGTGCGAAGTTTTCTCCGGACTTAATTTTCCGCCAACTTTTTCCTGTCCAATTTCGTCCCAACTTCCGACGCTTTTCTTCGCACTTGTCTGCCTGGCCTGTCTTTCTTCTCTTCTTTTTTGTCTTTATTCTCCTGTCTATCTGCTCTCTTCACCGAATAAATCAATGTGCTCCTGCATTTTTGTTGGCACTTCCTTTCTTTAGTAGTCTTTTTTTATTTAACAGGAATCACTGAGAACTCTAACATAATTAGCACATTATTTTCCTTCATTACTATCAGTTTCAAATTTGTTTTAATACATTCACTCAAATTGATCACTAAATTACAATTTTTAAAAACTTTCAATTGAAAAATTATGAATTGAATAAAAAGATTCAAAAGAGTCTAAAAGATAGATTATTATAAAACTTTCACTTAAAAATGAATTAAATAAACATATAGGCTATATCTGAGTATATAACGGAGGACCCAAAATAAAAAAATTAGGCTATACAACAATAAAAATTGAGAAATAATTGAAAATTCATGACAAATTTTTTTTGACGAGATTTGAAACACTGTTCTATGAATGCCAAGTATAAGGCTGTGCGCAGAGTTTTTGGTCAGATTTTTTTTCAAAATTTCTTTTATTCGATATTATTAAGGTATTGTAATGTTATTTCTATAGCCGTGATAGTAATTATTTTTCATCAATTATTTTGTGAAATATGGGGGCTCAAAGTTGAAATTTTTTGGTTTTTGGGGGCAATTTTTTGTCTAAAAAGACTGAAAGACACCTCGGGGAAAAGAATGACACATTTCTTATTTCAATTTAACAATTGTTTGATCAAAATGAAAAATATGTCATTTTATTCCTGAATGTGTCTTTTATTAATTGTGCATCGATTGTTGGTTTGAATTTGAACAGCCTTATATCAAAACTGACACTGTATTCATATTTAAATTACGATTTTTACTCACTTATTAATGGAGGGATGCAGTAAAAGTGAGTAGAAATCATAATTTAAATAGGAGTATAGTGTCAGTGTGTTCAGGTTTTTCAAGAATTTATTCATGGGAAACATCACAGATTGAACTTGAAATTGAAATAATATCATTTGGTAGAGAGAAGTTGGAGCAAAAACCACAAATTCGAATGATATCACATTTCAATTCAGTTCTAAATTTTCCCATCCAAACATCGATATTTGTATATTTGAACTCATTCGTTTTTTATAAGTGTATTCGTTAATATTTATGTCAAGAAAATATCAGACAAACGTAATACAGAATGACAAAACTCTTTGTTTCTATTTGATCATACTTCCATTTCCCTGAAACCAATAATCTTTTTCCATTTCATCATTTTCTCAAGCACCATCTTCATTCATCGTTATTATCTCTTTTTCATTTCATCTCCCAACTTCGCCAGTCCCTTGAACTCATCCACTGAAATGGATTCCCAATGGAAAGAAATATCTTTTTCCTTTCCCCTCCATCCTCTTCTATATTTTCCACTCTTCATAACTACTGGTTTTTCCTTGAATTTCTTTAGCATCCATATTTCCTTTTACCATTCTCTTTCCTCACTCACTCCCTCACACTCACACTTTTCACTTTCGCTTTCTCTCTTCCTCCTTCCTTTCCCCTCCTTCTTCCCCTTGATATTCGCCAGAGGAGAAATAAAATAATGCCCGAATCTGGCAATAATCCCCACCGTTAGAATATTTAATCTCCAGCTTCCCTTCACGTATTATAACGGCCGTTACTCTTTTCCCCCTTTCCCCCTATCATCCTCTCTTTGCCCCTCCACCATCAGTTACTTCCTCTATATTACAGAACTGTTGTATATTAGAAATTCCACTGATGATCTCATGCCGCATTCGCTCCTGTTTTTCCCCCACATTTTATCAATTCCTCCGAAAGAGTAAATCCCCCTAAGTGAGTGTTCCCCATGAATTATTCTCTTGAAAAGTGAAACTGTTTCTTTCCATTCAGTCGCCGCTGTGGATTTCTGTATTTCTTTGGCGATTTCTTAAGCGTAAAATACGAATTAATTATGTAGTTATTTGCCCAACGACTAAACCAAGTTCCATTTTCTTCATTCAAAGCGTTTCAGTATTTATCGCAAGAATTACACCATCATTTTCTGTTGATAAAGGATGGGAGAGTAGAGTAATTATTGAGTAATTGTAGAATTACAATTGCAAAAATTGTACATTTCTGTATTTATTAAACAATCTATGGTAGAATATGCTCTGGTTGTATAAGCTGTTTTTTGTGTTAATTTCTATCAATAAAAATGTGTTCAAATTATGTAAGTACGCAATAAGAGTTCAAGAGAAAATCGAGATTTTTCTTGAGGAACCAAAATATGTATATATTTGAGGAAGTCATTAGGCTCTAAAAGTTTGGGGTAATTGTGGCGCCATTTGTGCTCGCTTGTTGTGGCGCTACTCAGTTTTATTTTTCCTTTCTTTATGTTGTTTTTCTTCTACTGAATTAGGAATTTGAACTCTCCGAATAACAGAAAGAAACGTAAACACAACACGCAGAGATAAAATTACATCTTTATTTTTGGTACGAAATCATGTAAACTTTTGACTGATTTTACTATAATTTGTACATTTTGAACACAACTCACGGAATATTATTACTTTTTATGAAACCTACCATTCATGAAATTTATTGTGATATTTTTTCAATTTTTTTAGTTTAGCCAAAGGTTCTTTGACGTCTTGTGTCTTGTGATTCAGGACACACCACTTTTATATTTCTATGTAACCTCTATAAAAACTAACTAAATAAACGAATACATTTTTTTTTACAAGAGTTTTAGTCATGTTCATTTTTTTTTTGAGGATGAAGCCCACATAGGTTTGAGACCTGTGCGTGGGTAATGAGTTGGATGATGGTGATTGATGAGCTGGACCGACAGTTTTAGGTGGGTTCCGAGCCACCGGAAAGTGATTTTACAGCAGAGAACAGTGTTTCTTTTGCCAATCTAATCGGTCACGCTCACAATGAGTGCCCAGGAGACCGCAGCTTATCTCTACTTGATTGAACAGATACTTGCTACGGCTCACGGCTATCACTTCCCTGATTTGGAAATACAATTTCAAAAATAAATTTCGAATAGAACAAATAAGAAAAGAATAGAACTGCCAGTTTCAGATCTACAGCTCGATTCACTAACTATAATTATTTTGCAATAATCCATCCCAAATTGAGGATCAACGTGGGAAACGCTAATTGAACAAAATTTGAATAGGGAAAATATACTGAAATGAATGATTTCATATCGAAGGAATTTCTATTACTTAAAAGACTTACGGTCGGTTGCACGAAAGCAAATTAAATAAGGAGTAATGTCAGTTAACTAACTGTCGTAAGTGTAACGGGTTTATTTCTGTTGCACAAAGATCCATTAGTTATTTTTCGTTAACCGAACGGGCACAATCTGGCAACACTGTAATTTGATCAACAGCTGATTCTGAAGTTGAGAAAAAATATGAATTAGAATCATTTCATTGTGAATGATTTGAACCACTATTAAACTATCTCAATATTATTATATTCTTGATAGATTTTATTCATTTTGAAAGGTTTTTTACACCTTCGACCTAATTTGCAGTTCCGTGTTCTGGTACAATAAACATAACATATAAAATGTAACTTAACAGGCATTAGTGAGATTTAATCCTCGGTGATCGGGCGGTTGAATATCATTTACGCCGGTCAGCCTAATCGGCGTTATCGCTTGTAATTGTCCTTTGTGCAACTAAATTCTCTCCATTAAGTTTAATTTCCGTAGAATGACGTCATTCTACGGTGATTAAATTTAATTGGCTTTCGCGCAACCGGCTGTTACACTTTATTAGATTCTGCAAACTTCTCTGCACTATTATTTAAAATAGAATGATGAAAATAGAAAACAATGATCGGAAAGGAGGATAAAGAATTAAAAAAGAGAAACTTCATTGATCAAAGTGGTTCAATGTGACCTAAAAAGTAATAAAAAAAATAGAACGATATTCTTTAATGATAAATTGATCGACCTGGGCACATCAGACGAAGAAAATGACTACAACTAAATAAATATTGCACTCATATTGTATAAATAAAAAATAGATTGGTATGCTTGGGAAATAAACAATAAATGATGAAAAGAGATGGAATATAAGGAGGAAAAAGAGTTTTAGAAGAGGCATCGACTGCCTCCATATATGTCAATTTGCATGAAAAACTTGCAAGTCTGATACATTCGGAAGGAAAGACGTCCTACAAATATATCAGTCTTCTTTCAAACTGTTTTTACATACACCTGCGACCCAGAATCAGTAGCCTGTATCTTCGATCAGCAGAACTTCACTATTCAATGATGCGAATCGTCTAGTTGAACGAAAATGATGGAAAAATTGTGCCTTGTGTGCAGGAATGTATGTTCGCAAAAACTCTTTCATCAGTAAATAATATAATATTGTATTCTTTTTTAGTTTCTATATAGCTTATATTTAATTTGTTTCTTCCTACTACTAATAGCTGTAAGACATTGAAATGTTAAATAAAAGTCTAGAGGGAAAATATGAATAGCAAGAGAAATGAAATGAATAAATTAAAGAAAAAGATTGTTCAATTTCAAGTGGACTATTCAACTAAAAGGATTGGTGCTATCAAAACAGACACACACTGGAGGTACATGCACGCAACACCGATAAGAAAACAAGATGGCGGCGGCAAGAATGTGAATCATAAAAATAAAGCTGAGGAAAACGTTAACAGCTCACCTGGTTACAAGTGAGGGGGGGGGGGCAAAGCAGCCGACGACTCGTAATTTGAAATTTATTCATGAAAAACGTCGTAAGCATGCGGTCACGCTTCTACCCCCAATATATTGTTCAGTTAGACGTGAACATAATTTTATTGTTCAATAAAACTGTAACTTTGAATCACAAAAGGCACTTCATACCTCCCAGCCAACACTCATGAATAAATGGGATGAATTTTGCATGTAAGCCGAATTCCGAGCTACCGTTTTTAGTGGGAGATTTAATTTTTTCGTCCCGTTTTTTGAGTATCTTTTAATTTTTTGGATATAATATCGAATCTAGGTCAAGGAGGTAAATTATTGACCGATGAAATAATGTGGCACTTAGATTCATGAATCAATATTGAGCAAAAATTGTCCAAACTTCATTATATTGTCTTGTTTTCAATTATCTTTTCATTTTAAATAATGAAATGGCAGAGGATATAATATTTTATGTGCCAAGACTCTGCTGTTGAAATTTTAGAAATTTAATTCTATTGAAGTGTATGAGTGATATCCTTCCCTGGATTAAGCTGAGTTTTCTTAACTCCACACTCCATACTGCACTGCGCACCAGTATTGCCAAACACAGGGAATTTGACTCGAAATTACCATGAGTTTAATTGTTATATACGGTAATTTTGAGCCGAATCCTCCACAATCCTTTAGCTTGCTCCTGCATTTTCATGTGTGCAAATGCAAAAATTGCGGAACTACGAAAACCCGGCATTAATTTGGGATCAATAAAGGAAAAAATATATTTAAGTTCCATCAACTCACACAAATAATTTCAAGATTTTATTGTTTGATGTTAATCTTCATTTGTATTCTGTGAGTAACTAAAATATTTTCCATTTTGGCATTTGCCATAAATGAAATAACAAATTATAATAAATTAAATCAACCATCAACTTACAAAAATCATTCTGAACATTTCATTGATGGAAATGATGAAATAATTCTACTCGTCACATCAAGTTATGAAAACGATATTGTTGTATCATCATAATCATCATCATCATCATCATCATCATCATCATCATCATCATCATCATCATCATCATCATCATCATCATCATCATCATCATAATAATAATAATAATAATAATAATCATCATCATCATCAACAACATATCATTAACATCATCAAGTTCTAATCCTATTAGCCTACACAATTCATTGATCAATCTCATCAAATCTCTCAGATTATTCGAAATAATAATCCCACTTCAAAGATAATACACAATACACACGCACTACAAATAGCAACAAAGATTAATAAGGTACGACTCCCACTCGAAATAGGGGATGACAATGTACTTCTTTTAGTAGGTAGGCGCTCGCTCACTGGAAACGGCGGTGCATCAAAAGCGACGTTGCCAAACTTAATGGGGAGCATTATATGCAGAAAGCCACTCGACAATAAACGATGCAACCAGCGCTATAAGCAGGGAGAGAGAGGGAGAGAGAGAGTGATAGACTAAGAGAGAGAGAAAATGAACTCCCTATAAGCTATAACACAAGCCTTGTTTCCTAGACTATCGTTCCCCAGAATATATACAGATACAAAATAAGGGTCGTCCACCCCAGGTGTGGTAGCGGATTAATGTTTTGGCAACAATGCTCCTCTCTTGAAGGGAAAGAGAGAGAATGATAAAGAGAAGGAAAAACAGGAGAGGGATGAGATACAGACGCCACGACAGCCAGATAAGGAGAGCAATTTGATTTCCTTTTGGGGGCTGTTTCACTGCGGTAGGCTAGGTGAGGTATATCTCTGTTGAGGTAGGAGGGGGATGAACGATCCCCTTTTCCACTCAATTCATCCAGAAATACCCCTTAAAGCAACCCCTTCCCCCACCATCACTCCAACATTCTTACTTTCTGCCATGCTTAATTCTATAGGCTTTTTTCCGTTTACAAGCCGTAGAAAAGTATAGAAATACTATAGTATATAATACTATATTCTAATAATATAGAAAAGTGTAGAAAATCATAACTGAAGATTAATGTGACAGATTAAAAATATCTGATAGACAACAAACTGTCTTAATTTTTTCACTTTACATTACAATAGAGCTACAAGTTGAGGCATAAGAGGCAACGCTCTCCTGGGCCCTCTCTATAAGGGTGATCGATTGGATTGGCCAGCAAAAAAAACTTTGTTCTCTACTGTAAATCACTTCCCGGTGGTTCGGAACCCATTTAAAACTGTAGGCCTTACGTACACGATTATAGTACAAGAAGCCGAGGAGATTATCACTTGGTGAGTCACAATAGTAGCTTATTCAAACAAAAGCCTAGTTATGTAGGTAGGAAACTCTACAACAAGCTACCACAGTTTTTAAAGAGTCTTGAAAATGTAGAAATATTTAAAAAACAATTGAAAAAATTTTAGTTGATTAAGCGTTTTATAGTGTACAAGAGTTTATTTTACATCAAAATTAAGCCTCACCTCAACTAATTGATATAGTAATTATGGTAACTTCCTGGGCAGACAAAACATACCCCTAAGAGGCCATCGAGATGATGGAAAATTGGTTGAAGAAGCTGGGCCTAACAATGAGGGGAATTAGAGAATTATTAAAATTCAAAATCGCTTCAGGAGATGAAACCTATATTGAGAACACAACACAAAACCAATTAATTACATGTTGTGGTGAGGAAATTACTGAGATCATACTCAATGAAGTACAAAATGTGAGGTATTATTTGATAATTTTTGATGAGACAGTAGACATTTCACATATGGAGCAACCATCTTTGAATTTGAGATATCTTTATAAAAATGAAATTCGTGAAGTTTTTATCAAGTTCATTGATGCTTATGAACACTTGAAACGTATAGATCCGAATGAAGATGGGGATAGTGAGCAACGTTTAAGTGGAGAGGCTTTAGAGAAAATTATACTAAATTTACTCTTTGAATTGTGATTAGATCCAAACAATTGTGTAGGAATTGGCACCGACAGTTGTAGTGTGATGGCATGGAGTCTCCAAGACGTAGTCTACAAAAAGGAGACCCTCTTCCACTTGAAATGATAATAGTTTCAGCAAAAGTAAGCTGTCAATGACGCTAAATCAATGTCTCTGCTTGCTCTTAATGAAAAATGCTGGAGAACAAATTGAGACATAGAATGGTAAGGTTAGAATTAGAGTAATTTTTTACTCCCAAACTCTCAATTAATACACTACACTTAACGGTTCTTTAGATATTAATTTGATAAATTATTCAATTATACCTGTTCATATTTTAATTTACCATTTGCTTACACGTATCCCCATACATTTTCTCTCATAACACCAGTAATTTCCAAACTGAAAGTAACAAACTTTCCTGCGCTCAGGTTTTCTCTCGGATGCAGGTTTTTTGATATCATTATATATCCATATGTTTGTCTGTATTTCATATTGCAGTTTTTTGATTGTATGTATTCGTATCTATTTTTATAAGGAGAATAATTGTTAAAAACTTGAAGAAAGGGCAGCATTAATGATTATTTTAGATTAACTTTTCATGTGAAATTTAACGACTTGCAGTCAAATGCAAGATTTGACTGCAAGTCGTTAAATTTCACATGAAAAGTTAATACTAACAACGCAGTTCGTCATGGAACAAGAAATCCAGGAATTATTTTAGAGCTTTTAATTCTATTTTTAACTAAACTAAGCTTAATTCCTCTCGCCATGTGGTCCGTGCTCCATTGTTATCGAGTCCCCCAAGTTTCAAGCAAAGTAATAGGTTATGGGTATTGTTTGAGGAGAATTAAGAGATACAGCTGACCAGTGAAGCGCAACAGTGTGAGAATAGGGCAGTTAGTGGGAGTGAGAGCCTACATTTAGGGTGAGAAAACACACCGCTGTCAGATCATCCAAAGATGAATGCAGGAGCTAAATGGATGACGTCACGACACAGAGAGTAATTCAATTAGTGAGGTTGATATTTCCATTGATTGCTTTCCACAACTGGGAAGATTTAGACCCATATTTAAGGCTCAAGTTTACCTTGCCTGCATTAAGACTTCCTAAAGGGGTTTTTAATTATTTTACAAACTTTCAATGGGAGCAACAATTATCAATACCCAATTATATCTGCTATACACAAATATTATTCAAAAAATTATAAATCCAAATAAAATAGAAAAACATCGCACAACTCAAGTATAAAATCCACGTACTTGACTTGAGTAAAACTTAAGTGCAACCAAGTATAAAAAGTAAGGAAAAAACAATCGGTAAATCAAAAAATTAAAGATTTTCAAGTATTCCTTGATTTAAGGAAGCCTCAATGTAGATTCGAACCTTAGTATGGTATAAATCTGAGGAAAGAAATGGCAACTTGCCTCACTCCTCGTTTCCAGTAATTAATACCGTTTAATACCTGCTGTAGTTATTAAAAAATCTTTCAATATGATCAGAGGCACAGGATATTAACACAATTCAGTATTGAGCTGCGAGATAGTAGCTTACATAAAAAGTAGAGTAAACAATTGAAGTAAGATTTCACTCAAAATTTGAATTTACTAGTAGATTCAGTTTCAATTTTAACTAGTATACTTAGTCTCCAATTTCTGATAGAAAGCCATATAATTATTAAAAATAACACCCATTGTAAAACTATCAAACAATTTCACAAGCACTGATCAAATGGAACAATCATTATTTGACAAACTTATGGTTACGATTCAGCCTGGAGGCTAAGCGTTGGCGTTAGAAGAGGCATCCGGCCGTGAAAAAAAAGCTTACAGTATTCTGCATGGGATTCACTCCCCACCGACCCTATTCACATGGAATGAGGAAAAAGATGACGATAATTCCAAAAGTGATAGCACACACACCAGCTGACAACTGTCTTCAGTAAGGTTGAATATATTAGTGCACCATAATATATTAGTGTATGTTTGAAAAGCAAGGTCTAATAGAGTTTAAAAAAAAACAATGTTTCCAAGTTTAAATAATAGTTTTATTTTAAATAATGCAAATGGAAATTTTAATTTACTGAAACCAATAATAACTGAAGCACTTGAGCGCCAAACTGATATATTGCCTAAACATTTAGTAAAGGAAGACAAAACTTATTGAAAGTAGAGCCAACATTTCACTGAAGAGAGCCATCAGTTATATCACTGTTTGATAGAGAATGTTCCAAAGGGTCTTATAAATAGACAGACAATCAAAGAAATGCACCTGAGTGGAAGTATTCAAGCGAGAAAAAACTTTGAGAAAACGTTTTCGAAATAACTGAACACTCCCTGTCTCCTGGGAACTTCTCTTAGAAAAAAAGCACAACGGGAAATTGAAAACAATTGGAGAGGTCCCTCCTCTGGACCAAACTTCTCTACAGGTCTTCCTTATCTCTGTACTGCTTATGTTTTGGGGAAGTAAAGCCCTTCTGGAGAATGTCCAAATGGGGAATTTCTACACCCACCTTTCAAGGTCTCTTGGTGGCAGACTTTGGTTCCCCTATCTAGCCAAAATCATTGGGGATCTTTTATTGCCCGGCTGAAACGATCAGTAATGTGGATGTGTATAGATTGGATGCAGAAGGGTGTTGCAGGGATGATAGCATGTTGATAAATTCTGGGAGATGGAGATCTCGCTGTTTAAATGCGCTCACAATCTACTGGTGGAAGTTTTTTTTTTTTTAATCATTTATTCCTCATAGAAAAATCATTATAAAATACAATACAAGAAAATAAACATAAACACTGTCATATAAAAAAAATACTGAAAATGTAGGAATTACTCCCCCAAAAGAGCAAGCTCGAGCTTGGGGAAGGGCCCACCTTACTATGGCGGGCTACAGTGAATAATACATAAATTTTTATCCTTCTAATTAACACTGAAATTAACTAAAGTTAATTTAAAAACATTAATAATAGAAATTTACTATTCTTTCAATAATAATATTGCAATTTATACTCCACGCCACAAAATTAGGCGGCTCGAGAAAATGGCTGTGTTCAAAAAAAAAAAGAACAACGGCCTGCGGTGTTAAACCATATGTCTGCTAGCCTCAGACTTGTAGACTGGGCAACACTGTACGTGAGTAGTGTTGTACATTTGGTATTGCGGTTCGTGATTTTACTACTAACAGCTGATGATGGCATGGTCGGTCCCATGTCTGGCAACACCGCAATTATTCAGAGCCGCCTAATTTGGTGATCTATATATATATAATCGAAATACCACTGACTGACTTATTCATCACAGTTTCTCAGGAACCACTCGACCAAAAACGATAAAATTTGGTACACGTATTCAGTAGGGGGACTAGACGCGTGCTAAGAAAGGGTTTCAAAATTTACCCCAAAATGGGCCCAAAATTGAAGATTTTTGAAAATTTAGGTGACAACAATTTCTAGAGAACCATAAGGTCAAATCAGATAAAATTTGGTATTCATGTTAAGTATCGGCCTTAGATGTACCTTGGAAAAAAGTTTCAAAATTAGCCCCAAAATCGACGATTTTTGAAAAGTTTGGTGATAACCAAACCCTAGACGTGTACTTAACAGATGTAATCAACCTGGCATAATTACATTTCATCATACCCAGTCATATGTTTCCCACATGTTGCAAGGCTCCGACTGTATGGTAGCCTACATGCAAAGTGCAAAGTCTTTTGCTGTTCAAAGACAGTGTAAATAACGCTGCTAAGGGGTCTGCCATATGATTAAAAACGGTTGACTTCTATCAGCTGTTCCTTTAAGCTGTTTGGCTGGCAAGTTCAGTAGGTTAGGTCTATTAATGAATAATAATTTGTTTCAAACAAAGCAAACTTATCCCGAGCTACCAAAATAATTTCAATAGCTAAAAGCCAACGTTTATGAAAAGTATATGTTTGATTAAGACCCTAGATGCA
Source organism: Conomelus anceps (assembly GCA_948455865.1). Taxonomy (NCBI): domain Eukaryota; kingdom Metazoa; phylum Arthropoda; class Insecta; order Hemiptera; family Delphacidae; genus Conomelus; species Conomelus anceps. The sequence continues at coordinate 50,291,129 of OX418221.1, forward strand.
TACTAAGTAATGGTAACAAAATTCTCCCCAAAATCACCTATTTCTGTGATGAATGAGTTAGTGAGTCAGTCAGTGGTATTTCGATTATATAGATATAGATTAATTGGACCCCCCGGGGGTCCAGGGGGCGGATCCCCCTGGCTAGACGGTTAAGGCGAGCGAAGCGAGTCTGCCGGCTAGTATGGTATATAGTTACCAAATAATCAAGCTATGTTGGGCATTATTATTTCTAAAAAAGAAAAATCGAATGTTCATAGAAAAAAGTAAATGCGTATGACTTTTATTGGTGGGGAAACCCTTACGGGTAGTTCCACCTCGCCGCTTGAGCCATGTTATTGGAAACATGGTGGACCTACAATTTTAGGTTGGTTCCGAACCACCAGGTAAGTGATTTTACAGCAGAGAACAGAGTCTTTTTTGGTGGCCAACCTAATTGGTCATCCTTACAGAGAGGCCCGGAAGAGCGTCACTTATCTAATTTGATTGAATAGATACCTGATAATTCGTATAGAATAAAGGGGTCTTTGCACTATACCCCCGCATTACTTAAAAATTGTCATTTAACTGTAGATTCCTAACCTAGCCTAACCTAACCGGGTCTTAGATTAGGTTAGGTTAGGAATCTACTGTTCAATGACACTTTTTTAAATGCGGGGTTATTATGCAAATACCCGAATAAAGTAGATTAAAAATCAATTACAATAAAAAAATAGATGAATGAAGAAATCAACAAACGAAGAAGTGATTGAAAAAGCTAGTTAAAAAGACAAAAAAGAACCTGAACTGACACTGAATGTTTAGGTTGAATACAAGTTTGAGCTCATTAGAAGAATGAACAGCAAATTGTAGTAAAGATAGAATAATGTTATCTGTGATGTTTTCCATGACGAAATACTTAATGAACAATCTAATATTAAAACTGACACTGTATTTCACTTTTAAATAATGTTTTAGTCACATATATTGGAGATGCTTGAGGAATGCATTTCACTTCTGAAAAGAAGCATCGTCAGCCTGCCGCCAGGGGTTATGCTTTGTTTAGGTTAGGATGAGCAGCCATTATGTAGTTAAAAATTGCGTTTGATTTGAATTGTATTTGGTCATTGAGTATGTTGGTTCTATCTTGTTTATGGTGTTTGAATATTTCATATTGCACCAGTGTATTTAGTTTGTGGCTTTTTTGGAATGTGTGTAGAATTTCTAAGTCAGTTTGAATGTTATTGTGTGAGTGTCCAGTGTTGATTAAGTGATCTGCAAATGTTGAGTCAGTTTTGGAATGTAGTGCTTTGATGTGTTCTTTGTATCTTGTGTTGAATGATCTGCCTGTTTGTCCTATGTAGTACTTGGGGCATGTACTACATAGCCTACTTGCCCCAAGTACTACATAGGACAAGATAAAAATAATTGATAATTGGAGGCACATTTTTCGTAAAATTTATGTTCAAAAGGCACTTTTGGAGTACTTGAAACTTGAAACAACTGACAAATGGACGATTGAACCTCATCAATAATGGAAACCAACCACTCCCACCCTAATCAGCATTACAAATTATTCACAAAATAGACATTCACCATTTTCAAGCCACATGAATTACTGGTGAAAAACCGACAGAGTGCCTCCGATTGAACGATCTGTAACTGGCACAACTAATTGCTCAAAGATATCTAGATTCTTTTCCAATTTGAAATTCAAAACACTGACTCCAAAGTCGCAGGGAGTTCGAACTCGGACCAGCTTCTGGTTCCAATACCCTAAGGGTGTATATAGTTATACTTGGGGTATATATACCCTCCACCAATACCCTTTCGCTAAAACAGATACCAGGCATCGAGCAGAGCCTTTAACGGGGGTGCATATAAATTGAACAATTAATTGTCCGTTATCTCTTGACTTTTTTCGTCTCTTTAAGGGATGGTAAGTAAGGGTTGGTAAGGGAATTTACCTCCCTGACTTATTTAAAAATCAGTAGCAGTTTAATAAATTGCAGTAATCGCATTCATCAAACCAGTCGTTTCCGCGATGGTAACTCAATTCAAGTCTGAAGACACTCAAGAATGAATTAGAAGCCTTTTGATTGAATGATAAATTGAATTCTAAGCTGATTGATGCTTCAATTATTTGCGACTCATCTTTGAATTACATGTTTAAAATTTTATGTGATTTTCTTGTGAGGGGAAGCAATTTAATCAGTTTATTACAGTGAGACAAGAAATTTAAGTAATAATAATAATGATGATGTCGCAAAAACTAAGATACTATAGTATTAGGGGAAGTGATAGCCGAGTCCCGTAGCAGGTATCTGTTCAATCAGAGATAAGCTACGTAACTCCTAGGCGCTCTCTGTAAGGGTGACCGATTGGAATGGCCAGTAAAAAAGACTCTGTTCCCTGCTGTAAAATCACTTCCTGGTGGTTCGAAACCCACCTAAAAATGTAGGTCCAACTCATCAATCACCATCATCCAATTCATTAACCACGTACAAGTCTCAGACCTATGTGGGCTTCATCATCCACAAAAAAAATATAATTCATTTTCAATCTTAATAAAACTAAAAAACAGTGTAGTTAAATATATATGCCCTTTTTAGACAAATACTATTGGTCTACAAACTATTGGGAGTCTCTCATAGGTCGAACTTCACGTTGGAGGCCCGTCATTGGCTGATACTAAACACGCCCATTAGTAACATGAGATAGCCTACCAATTAGAAACAACAAGGATAAATAAGTTGTAAACAGAAAAATCAAAAAGGGGATTCAAACTCTGCCGAACACCTGATTATTATTAATTCAAGTTCAAGGTCGAGGAGATGTAGAATTTCTGTATCCCAATGAAAAGGCTGACTACTGCATGTTTTAGAAGCTTTGGAAATAACTAGGGTGATCAAGAACGATTTTACTAATAATATTAATGATCAAAATCTATTTTAAAATTAACCTTGTTCTATCAAAACTAAGTAGGAAGTGACCAATTTTTCAATTTTGGCTATGACAGGTACGTTTTGTAACGGTTGATTTTTCATTTGCTAATAGGTTAACAGGCTAATACTTATTTATTATTTTTCCAGGTTAACCTTGATTAAGTTCAAGTTAATATTTTACAGTTTATTATACACTGAAAAGTGTTTATTAATAAACGGAAAATTGAAGGTCAATAACTTAATCAAGGTCAAGCAACCTGGAAAATTAATAAATAAGTATTAGACATGTATTGCTTATTTTTGTGCTTGATCGTTCGGCCACCAGTTTACTACTCGTTTATCATTGTTGTTTCTTATTGGTAGACTATTTCTTGTAAACTAATGGGCGTGTTTAGTATCAGCCAATGACAGACCTCCAACATGGAGTTTGACCTATATAGGCCGACTTACTATGAGAGGCTCCCAATCTATAAACCAATAGAATTCGTCACGTGGAGTTTATAATAAAAGTTATTCTGTATTTTAGTTGAGGATTATGACATGACATTATGATGTTGAAGATCCATCTTGTTTCCACTAATATATAATAAAACTTTAAAAAACGCTTTCAAGAGGAAATTGTGACTCACGTTATGGCGTGACGGCTGTTTCACTTTGTTGTTAAGAGCATCGTCAGACGACCCACAGTACGCTTCAGAGTTTCGTCTGACGATGCTCTTAACAATAGAGTGAAACGGCCGTCACGCCATAACGTGAATCACAATTTCCACTTAAAAGTGTTTTTTAATGTTTTATTATAACAAGACAGTTAAAACTATAGTTTATCAGGTGTTATTAATTAATATAGTATAAATATCAGTATTGTTCATTACAACATTTTATATAATATAAACTTGAAAAAAACACTTTTAAATGGAAATTAACACGTTATGGCGTGACGGCCCTTTCGCTCTGTTGTCTAGAGCATCGTCAGACGACCCACAGTACACTCACGATGCTCTAGACAACAGAGCGAAAGGGCCGTCACGCCATAACGTGTTAATTTCCATTTAAAAGTGTTTTTTTTCAAGTTTATATTACATATTAGTGGAAACAAGATGGATCTTCAACATCACAACATTTTAGTTTATTTTTAATTATTTATTATATCTATCATTTCATTTTTTATTTATTCTCAAATATTGAATGCTAGAAGATGGAAAATATAGTTAGAAGATGGCTATATTCAGTGAGAAATTGAATCATGCACATATTTACCATAAACCCAGAACTTTAAGTTTAAATCTTTATGCAATTATCTCGAGCAGGATGGTCAACACAATGAATACCTAAACTTATATAAGACAAGAATTTGTGGGCCCAAAACAGCAGCAAAACATTAAAAATCTCCATCTAGACATAAATCAACAAAATTTCCAATTATCCTCGACAGTGATTCGTTAGTTATTCCATAACGAAGCTACACCACTCGTTGATTTAGCAAATTGGTTATCGGATGAGTATTTATAATGAAATCTGACCGCTGGATTCACTGGCGTGCACGTTGAAATTTCCGGAGGGTTGAAAACGTACAACTCAAAAGTTAATGATGAAAAAGCCAAAATTACATTTCGTCTCTAGTTATTCTCCATTCTCCTTTTAATATTCTCCATTCCATCATGGCGAATTCGTAACTTCCATTTGCGTACAATTCAATAACCCTTCCCTTATCTTGTGTTTCATACAAATTCCGAGAATTCGTGGTGTACAGACAAACAATAGAAATCAACACCCTTTCTGACGTCAGAGGAGAATTCACGTAGGTGGTGGTTTAGATACATAACCGTGTCCACATAGGATTCCCTTTATTCGCGCTACCTGGCGTGCATTTCCCAACCTCCTAAACGAGGAAAGCCTTGTTTGTTTTAATAAGTCCACAACCGGTGGAAGATACACGTGTAGCCTACACATGGGTTATAACTTGATTTTGTATACAGTAGATGTGTTTGTATACAGTGACGTATATTATAAAATACGTAACCTATAAATATTCAAAGGGTTCGTTCTTTTCCGGTCCTTACTTTCTTCTTCTTTACTTTTTCTTCTTTTTCGTCTTCTTCTTCTTCTTCTTCTTCTTCTTCTTCTTCTTCTTCTCCTTATCTACTTCTCTTTCTCTTCCTCTGTTTCCTTAGCCATTTCCTTCTTTCTCAGCACATTCTTTTTCATCATCATCATCATCATCATTATTTTCTTTTTTTACTCATCTCTTCCTTCTGCGTTTTCTTCTTGTCTCTATTCTGTTTTTCTTTTTCTTCGCCTCTCCCTCTTTCTTCTTATCTAATTCTCTTCCTTTATTCCCTTTTCTTCTTTTTCTTCTTCTTCTTTTTCTATTTCTTCTCATCTACTTCTCTTTTCTTTCCTCTTACTTCTTAGCCATCTGCTTCTTTCTCAGCCCATTCTTTTTTATCATAATTTTCTTTTTTTACTCATCTCTTCCTTCTGCTTTTCCTTCTTCTCTTCTTTTTTTCTTATTCTTCTTCACCTCCTCCTTCTCTTTCTTCTTGTCTACTTCTCTTCCTTTTTCTCCTTCTTCTTTGCCATCTATTTTTTTTCTCAGCACATTCTTTTTCATCATAATCATTATCTTCTTTTACTTATTAATTTCTTCTTTCTGCTCTTTCTTCTATTCTAACTTCTTTTTCTTTCCTTCTTCGCTTTCTTTTCTCCTCTTCTCCTCCTTTTTACACTTTGTTCCCTCTTTTTTCTCTTTTTGTCCTTTTTGTCCTTTTTCATCTCTTTTTGTCCTTTTTATCTCTTTTTGTCATTTTTTCTTCATCTTCTTATCCTTTTCCTACCTCCATTTCTCTTTTCCTCCTCATTTTTCTCCACTTCTCTCATTCCTTCTCCTTCTTCCTCCTCCTTCTTCTAATTTTTCATCTTTATGTCTTTTCTCATCCTTCTTCTTATCTTTTTTCTTCCTCTCTTCTCCAATCTCTTTTTTCTCCTCCTCCTCCATTCTCTTCCTACCCTTCTTTACTTTCTTCTATTACTGTTATTAATTCATTTAATACCTCCTTCTTTATTCACAAACTCTCCTATTCTCTCTTTCACAGGTTCCTTCATCTCTCTTTTCCATATCTCCTCTCCTTGTTATTTTCTCTTTGCCATTATTCATGAACTTCATACAGATAGATCACTCTGTAAACTTCTAGTCTTACATATTATGCTTGAATACATACAAATCTAATGAATACTGTTTGTTATTGCAAATCAGCTCCACAGTTTTCCCACCTACCTCCTCAGTTCCTAATTCTCTTTCAACCTCTCTCTCTCCCACTCTCTCTCTCTCTCACAATATCTCTTATCTTCCTTTCTTCCTTGCCCTATCACTCGTACCTTTTCTCTTACCCAAATTTATCCAGCAGCTTGTTCAAGCTCGAAAACATATGGACGTGTTTCACAAGCTTTGTTGGCTTTAAGTTTCCCTCATGGAGTTTCCAATTCATTTATCCATTTTGATACTGTAATACACGCGCTCACTGAGGGTCTTACAAAGTTCTGCTTTGTGGATATTAGAAACCTTACTTGTTGGTAAACGTGTGTATGTCGGTAGAATAATAGGCTTTGAGCTGCTCATATTACGCATTTCGCACATACGAGAGGCGTTTGTGAAAATTGATTTAACTTGTATAAAATTGTACAACCAATAATATTCGATTTTCATTTATTGCCAACAGAAAAATATGAATTTTGTTTTTGTTCTTCTTCTTATTAACAGAAATAATATAAATTTTGTTCTCTAATTATAATTTTATTAGCCTTAGTAAACATGGAAAGAATAGATTAGACCAATAGAGTTCATTACGTTTTTAAATACTTATTTGAAGAAATGACTACAGTTGCACAATTGCACATATTGCACAATTTATAAACAAGCTCCATTCATACTTGTATTTGTTGTTACTGCATAAATATCATAGGAATTATCAATTTAAATTGTAATTCTGGTTTGTATATTGTTATGCAACGTAACAGTTCATCAATATTTCACAAGAATTGTAAATTAATTGCTTGTAAGGATATAGATATTATTTACAACAATATAGATCATAATAATGATTAGTTTATTTATTTATTCATCCATTTAACAAAAATACAGTCAATGTAAATACAACAGGCTATTGCCCAAAACTGCTTTTCACAAAATTAAAAAGTAGGATCAAAATCTTAGGTTAGGTCGCTGTTTCACTTGAAATTTCACCTTGAAGCACAATAATTATTCTCAATCACAAGTCTTTTGCAGATAAAGAATATTAATTTTTTCATTTCAAACAAAGCACTATCAGGTGAATAGATTTAATAAAACACTTGAATTTTTTTTACATTATCGAAAATTGTTTGCAAGTAGTGAAGAACCATTACTGCAGATTACTGGATGCTTCAAAGCAATTGAAGAAAATTTAATAAGCGAACAAATCATTTTTTCATAAGTTTTTTTTGTTTTTATTCTGTAACGACTAATTTGTAGGTTTTGTGACAACGATTTGACGAAGGATGTCAAAGTGAAATATCATAAGTATTTATGATTATCTGTTCATAATGATGACACCCATTTATAATGCAAAAAATGTTTTCACGATGATGACGGCTAAAAATAGAAAAAGACAACTAAACAGCAGTCATGAAAAAATGATGTTTTGACATCAGCAAAGGAAGATAGGAAAAATGAAAGACATTTAAAGATTGAAACATCGATCAGTAAAAAAGCCGAAAAGAGGAAGATAGAGATTGGTTCACGAAAAAATGAGAGAAAAAACGAGAAACCTCACGACTAATAGCAAAGCCGTACCCTCAAATTCCTCTCAGACGCACTGAAGCAAAACTACAAATCTAATGGATGACTTCTTACAAATGTGGGTAAAGCCTTTTCGCCATTTCTGCGGGAAAGATTTATAATCTCACTCTCCTGAACAGCAAGATGAAAGATTTCTGATGTCAAAGACACGCAGAACCACTCACTTTTATTTCCGCTTTATTAGTTTGTTTTGCAATGGAGTTAGTGAGCTGCAGAGGATTGATTGAGAGAGCTTGAAAGGTAACTGGGTAACTAGCCGTGACATCAAGTTAAAATGTTCACTTCTTAATTATTATTATTTATCAAGTTAATATAGAAAATATCAAGTTCATATTAAATATTAAGTTCAATTCAAATATTTGAATTATATTTCTCAACTGTGTAAGATTACTTTTTCTTCTATTAAACCAATCATTTTATTTTTTAATCTTAAAAAATAAAATTTATTTTCTACTGCTCGAGTCTTCTATTGCATAGCTCTCTACTAGCTATTGTTTCCAACACTTTTCACTTCTCTATCAAATATTATTATTATTATTATTATTGTTATTAGACGTAAAGCTCCCAAAGTGGGAGACTGTGTGAAGATGGATCATTTTTTGGACTTGGTCTTTTTGTTTGCCGACCAGCTTTTCATTTTTTGTGCGAATTCAGCTTTTCTCTCTTCGCTCAATTTTGTTTCAACTCTTGGAGCTTTTGTCTCTGGTATAACTAAACCAGTTTATTTATTTATTAAGTGTACATTCATGAAAGCAACCCCAATCCCGACTTCCTAACTTAAGAGTAATGTAACAAAACATTAAAAATAGTTAGATTAATTCTAATTCTAAAAATGTTTAATAATAATACTGTAGCATAATGGTGATGATGATGACACCAATGATGATGATAATGATGACAACGATGATGATGATGAAGATGAAGATCATAATAGAACTTTAGTAGGTATTGAACAACCCTTTTAAACAATTTCGTCTGAAACTGTACAGACTCTGATGAAAAATATCCAGATTGCCACAATGCACATTAAACAGTCTAGTATAGCTTCATTTATTGGGGAGTAGAATCCTATCATAGTACGGCTCCTACTTAAATGAAATAGGCAGTGCCTCCTTGGGTGAGTTGATGGGATATGCAGCCCTATGAGATTCACCAAATTCATACAATCAAACCCATCATTCACAATTGAGTGCACTGTAAGCAGGGAAATTAAATCTCTTCTACTCCTGAGAGAATGAACATCAAAAACCGTCCTCAACTCTGCACTTGGGCGATCATATGGGAACCATACTTTAAACTTTTTAAAATAGACGAATCGATAAGAAAGAATATTTTTTATTCTTGACGTTGATTCGGTAAATTTGCCATTTTGTCTCCAGCAGCCCAATATTTCTTAGCTTTCTTTGTCCAGATGAGTCATCATTATTGATTAAAATATCATTTATTGAAAAGAACGACATTGTATGAGCTGTCACTTTAACAGCAACGCAAAGGGAGCAAGCTGAAGCAAAAATGGAGTGAGAAGTGACTTATTTAGGCCTATATATTTTTTTTTTTTGAGGATGAAGCCCACATAGGTCTGAGACCTGTGCGTGGGTAATGAGACGGATGATGGTGATTGATGAGTTGAACCTACAGTTTTAGGTGGGTTCCGAACCACGGGGAAGTGATTTTACAGCAGAGAACAGTGTCTTTTTTGCTGGCCAATCTAATCGGTCACCGTTACAAACAGGTCCTACGAGAACGCAGCTTATCTCTATCTGATTGAACAGATACCTGCTACGGTTCGCGGCTATCACTTCCCTAAGTGATATATATTTTATTTATAATTATATTTTATTTTAATTATATTTTATAATTTACATTTAGGCTTACCTAGTGAATTCCTTTTGCAGTGCAGCGAGCCTTGTTCTACAGCGATCGGCCTCTGAGAGGGAAGAACGCAGCCTTGCCTCTGACTCACAGCGCAGTCTTCTCTCTCTATCGACATCGCGTTGTGCCACCTCTCTCTGAAATAAAAACAAAAATAAATATTTTATTAAATATATCAATATTAATATTTATATATAAACATATAAATTAACATATAATGGAATTGTAAGCAAGTAGAAAACAGGTGACCAAACTTCCAAAACGTTGAACAATAAAAATATAGTAGTTCAATACGGTAACCCAAACAAGGTCAAGCAATTGGAAAACAATAAATAATGCTACATAATCTTAAAAGAGGTACTCAATAGAGATACCAAAATTCAGTATTAGCTTAACATTTCAATTCAATTCAATTTTATTCACATAACACACAATACAATAAAACAAGATATAGATGTATATTTCAATATAAAATAACATAACATTAAAAAGGAAGTAGGGCTAGTCTGCTGTGAACTGTAAAACCTTTCCAACTATGGTAAAGCCATGTACTAGGAAAGGATTTCGGGAGAGGGAATAGGAAGGAAAAGGAGTATTGTAGTCATCCGGTATCATATATCATCAAGCAAGCACACAATCAGAAAAGCCTGTTTAAATTTCATTCACAAATCAAAAAAGTATACGGTATGCTCTTGATCCAGGCGATGATATTATATTTTATTTTTGTAATTTTATTGTTGCTGATGTTCAGGTATTTTGTTGATTATTTTCGAACTTATGTAAATTAACTGTCTTTGGATTCAATGTTGGTGTCATATGTCTGATATTTATTTGCAGAGGGTCTCATGGTATAATGTCTGTTGACTACGTTATTAGTGTAAAAAAGCTTAAAGTTTTTTCAATTTATTGATATATTTTCTTTCTTATTAGTTGTTTTTCTTGCGATTAGTGTGTGTTTTAAGAGTAACAAGTGTAAATAAAGTGCGAGTGTTAACTTCAAGTGTTGACAGCCTTATTTTAGCGATAGAACCCGTAACAATACTTAACAGACATTGTATGCTATTAAAAAAAACAAAATGTATTAACCAATACTCAACAATCCTGTCATAAATGACTTTTTTAACTGTTCTCTACTTTTTTCAGCATTATATCCTATTAACAAACACAAAATTAGCCAATATACAACAATCCTGTAACAAAAAAAAAAAAATTCTTTCTACTTGTTATCCACAGTTCTCTGCAAATTGTTTACTGTTTTCTACTTGTTAATCATTGTGTACGTTCTGAGTTATTTTATTTTAAATTTTTTATTGCGGATGATGCTCACATGATACCAGAGACTTGTGCGTGGGTAATGAAGTGAATGGATGAATGACGAGAAACATCCATGGCTGAATGAGATTCGAACCCAAGGCTGTAGGAAACAAAACCAGATAGAGCCCTATCTTATCACAGACAAGCGCTACTAGAGCCGCCAACTAGAGCGATACTGGAGTCTGCGTCTGCACCGGCTCAACTAGTATGAACCTTGATAAACTAATCAGATGCCTATTTTCATACACCGGTGCAACGAGTGCAGACTCTTAGAACGTACACAATGGTTGAGTTGATGGGAGCCTTGCCTTTTACCGGTAAATTAACTTTTCCCGGTAACTTGAGCGTCTGATTGGTCTATTCAAATTCATAGAAGTTCAAGAATTTGAAGAAATCAATCAGAAGCTTTAGTTTTCGGTAAAATTCCATTTACCGGTAAACGGTCAGACTCCAATAACTCAACCATTGTTGTATTGTCGTATTGGTAGGCTATTTATTGTTACTAGTGGGCGGATCTAGTATAAGCCAATGACAAGCCTCCAACATGGAGTGCGACCTATGGGGGGCTCCCTGTCTATAAACAAATAGTATTCGTGTAAGAAAGGTATATATTAAGCTTTTTTTCGGAGAATGAAGCCCACATAGGTCTGAGACCTGTGCGAGGGTGTTGGGAATTGGATGATGGTGATTTATGAGTTGGACAGTCTTTTTTGCTAGCCAATCCAATCGGTCACCCTTACAAAGAGCGCCCAGGAATTTCGTAGCTTATCTCTGATTGAACAGATACCTGCTACGGCACTCTGCTATCACTTCCCTAGCTACTCTGTATTTGAGTTTTAGTTTGATAGATTTTTTTTGAGGATGAAGCCCACATAGGTCTCAGACCTGTGCATGGGTAATGAGTTTGATGCTGGTGATTGATGAGTTGGACCTACAGTTTTAGGTGGGTTCCGAACCACCGGGAAGTTATTCTACAGCAGAGAACAGTGTCTTTTTTGCTGGCCAATCAAATTGAAAATAATGTGATAACCGTCACGCAGTCGTAACACATATCGTGCGTTAACAATATGTCAGTGATTGTGGCAATATATGTATTATTATTCATCATGGATGTCCATCACAATATCACCATCACCAATACCAAGAAAAAAATTCAATTTTTTGGAAACTATCTACTAATTCCATCTGTACGAACTCTTTGATGGCTCAACTCCATCTCACACTTTAACCAAATTTGTTTCTACCTGAATCTCAACTTCTATCTATCAATACCGCTCGTTATAGCTTCATGTATCCATCCATCTATAGCAAGGAAGCTTTTTACTCAAAGCCGAACACCACACTTTAAAAGCTATTCAATCAAAATCCATCCATGGAAAAATTAATACGGAAGTTGAGGCATACGTTTCACGTGGCTTTCAAGCAGGAATTTATAGCAACGGTATTGATTGGAAGTGACCGAAACGATTTTTTGGAGGGGAAAAAAGAGGAATTGCTAAATTATCAAACACTGATTAAATCCCCCAAAACAGGAAGACCTCAGTCAAGCCAAGAGATAGAAGTTGATGGACTCAAAGGGACTGTAATGGCCGGTTGGCTATCACAGAAGCAATGTACAAAAAATAATGAGAGTAAGAGAAAGAGTGATGCGGTAGAGAAGAGTATGTGTGAGAAAGAGAGAGAGAGAGAGAGAGAGAGAGAGAGAGAGACAGAGACTGATAGTGGAAGAGAAAGAGAGACGAAATGGGAGAGAAGAAGGAAACGAGAGAGGATGGGGGAGTGAGTGTGAGAAAGAGAGAGTATGAGAGAGAATGATACAGAGAGAAAAATATTAAGAGTAAGAGAGATAAAAAGAGAGGAGTGCGAGAGGGGAGGAAGCGAGAGATTATGAGAGTGAGAAGAAGTGAGAGTGTGTGTGTGAGAAAGAGAGTATGTGAGAGAGCGAAAGAGAAAAAAAGAGAGAAAGTGAGAAGAAGTGAGAGTGTGTGTGTGTGTGTGTGAGAAAGAGAGTATGTGAGAGAGCGAAAGGGAGACAGTGAGCAATGTATACTCAGAGCCAAACATTTAAAAAAAGGAAATTTACGTGGCTAAAAGGGAATTTTAATTGGTAACGTAAAAGGGCTCCATGTACATAGATAAAATGGAATACCGAAGTTAAATTTGTGATTTCGAAAGATAACTGCCACCGCTGGTTTACAACCCTTCGAAAGGGTTGTTTTTAAAGGTTTTATCTGCTGTTTCCGGGTCCTAAAGGGGTGTGGTGTAGCACGGCCCAGGTTTGGAGATACTGTAACGTGTAAACGCGTAGCTTCGCTTTGATACAGTAAATGAGTAAACGGTTGTCACTCATATCGAAAAACAGAATGTATTGCTATTATGTTTATCAGTATTATTATTGCCCAGTTAATGCACACACCATCACGATATTATAACGCAGTCTTTGCACATGCGCACAGAACTCAATCCGCTAATGTGTAATTCCACACACAGAATAGAATTGAATAGAATATAATACAATAGAATAGATAAAATATTCATTGCGCAGAGCACAGAGAGCTAATATCGCTTTTTATAGCAGTGATATACATAGTATATTACTTTTTATAGTGTATATACAAGGTGATTTCTAAGTATGGAAACGGCTTTGTATTGCATAACTGAGATGTTCTTGGCAAAAGAAGCTCATGCGGATCTGCATAGTTTTAAAAATCCAACTTTTTGCTGGTTTTGAAATTTTTGTCCGCCATCTTGGATCCGCCATATTGGATTCAACTTTATTTTTTTAAATGGGATGATGGTCATATGACAAATAATTTCAGTGTGAAATTTCAAGAAAAAAACAAAGGCGTGTTATGAATTTGGGAGTAGCCCAAATTTTTTTTGTTAAATTACCTTGAATAACTTTCTTGTTTAGTATCATTTTAAACGTTATTAAAATTTAAAGATATTTTTTTATGTAAAGTTTTCTGAATTAGGACATTTTAAGCTAGTTATTGGAGAGTTTAGATTTTAATTATTCATTTTCAATAAAAGTAATTGAATCGATTGGGTTTTCATGTTGGAATTGGTAGTACAGTAAAGCATTGTTTTGAGATTCAGTATCGAGCAGGATTGAGTCCCACGCTAGTCTAGTAAAAGGAGATAGAGCTAGTTTCTCATTCTTTTGCTCTATCTTACACTCTCTTTACCTGTTCATTTTTCATTTGTGGAATAGGCGTTCTGCGCAGGCCTGCAGGCAAATCTAGAGTTTTGATTCGATAAAAAGTACGTAGTTTTGTAATCCCCGTATTATTTCTGAACATCGATTCCCACCAAGAGCAAACTCGGTTTGTAGGCAAGCGACCGGCTCACTTCTTGACGAAATTGCATGGAGCAAACACCACGCTGGTTAAGACGAGCTTGTAGTCATTTTTTGAGGTTATGGTGATGTGAGTGTTTTGTTTTAGGCCCTTGTGCTGGGCAAAGTTTATAATATCAAATTTATTTTAATTATGTGATTTAAAAGTTTATATTAGGAAACCGCCACTCACCTCATGTTTAGTTTGAATTAGTTTGTTTGATTTGAAGATAATTTGTGATGTACTTCGCCGCTTTATAAGGTAACAACAATATTTTTTTATATGAAATACTTTGTTTGTGAATTTATATTTCTAGCTTAATTGTTCTCATGTACGTAATTGATGTAAGCAATTGTTTGTCAGAATTCATAGGCTATGGATAAGAAGTTTAGTATAAAAAAGGAAGATATTAAATATTCAATTTAAATCAGTAGTAAAAGTTAGCATACCGATATTAGTGTGATAAAAAGATTATGAATTTGATGATGTAACTAAGAAACTCAACTTCCTTATTGCTATAGATTAATGTGAACTATTTTGAATTCTGCGATGCTGTGATACTTATGAAGTAAGGGTTAGGTTTGCTTAATTGTTTGAATTTTAGTAATGTAGATGTGTAATTAAGCGACATAAATGTTTGGGATTTGTGGTCGTGAAAGTAAATTGGACATAGTAGTGTTCATCTCAAGTTAAGGATTTATTTCATTATCAAAATAGGAAGTTACAAAATTTGAAATTTCAGCGGTTCCCGAATTGGAGTCATTCCTGAATTGCAGTCTTCCCGAATAGTCAAGACTTCGAAACTTCGAGGTCTTGAGTATTCCTGCATTGGAGAGTACGAGAATTTTGCTGTATTAGATCAACCGACATGAACTCTATACCTTGGAAGTAGTAAGGATTATCGAACGAGGTAACAAATTTATTATATTTCTTGCTTCGATCAAAGTGAGTGCAACGAATTGTGGGGAACTATTAATTCAATGGGATAATGAAAACGACGATATAATTTTGTTAGTTAAAGTAATCTTCGAAATGCGCAATAATTTAAAAGACTTGAAATAAGGATAAGTTTAGACTGTAATGTTGATTGAAATGTATATGTTTTTGATTTGGTTATTTTGAGGTTAATGAGGTGTGATTATATTTTCGAGTGGTTGTTTCCTAAACATGCGCTTCATTTGGCTTGGTAACCTAGTTCCTCTTGGTTTTGTATGCATGGGTATTTGATGGTGTTTTGGTGTACAAGCGTGTAGAAAGGAAATGTTTTCCTTTTTCCACGTTTCGCCTTCTAAATTTTTGGTTGTTTCCATCGTTCTAAATTTATTCTAAATTAAAACAAATTGATGGGACAGGCGTAAACCGTTTTTCAATAAATGCCTTTGTTTTCGATTTATAAGCATTTAATTTGGAATTTTGGAAAAATTGTGTTAGCAATAAAAAAAGGTAGAACGCACTGCATAAAACATTTTATTGAATTTTTCATTCATAGATTGTCTCAAAACTAATTTTTTTTTCATTTTTAATAATACCAACAACATAAAACATTTATTCCATAATTTTTTTTCTCAACGATACCTACTAGTACTGGCTGATATTCGGTATCTGAAATGTGGTTAGTGAATAATAAACATAGCCATTTATTTTTTTGTATTGTTTACTTATTAATTATCAAGTCTTACCACCGTTTACACTTAGTTATTAGATAATTTATGATGGAAAATAAGATTGTTACAACAAATAATATTGGTATAACTCCAAGAACGATTCACATTATGATTTATTATTATTATGATAATGATATCATTATGATTATAATAATCGTTAAAAATTCAATTCAAATTCGTAAAATTCAAAAACAAATAATAATCTTTTTGGTTGTTATTTATTGAAGTTTTTGCACTTTATTTCAAGGTAATTTGACATCTTGTGAGACATGACTTCCCTTTTTTTTCGCGTAGAACATAAAAAATCGGCTTCTAAAGGGACTTGTTGAAAATATAAAGTGAAACCACATCTAAAGGAAGCACTCTTTTACAATTTAACCTTTTTAATTAATAACTTTTCAATAAAACGATTAAAGTGTACTACTGTACGGGAAAACAGAATTTTAATAAAATATATGGAATGCATAGAAATGAACTAAAAACGTCCTCTTTAATTAGGCAGCATATTTTCAGCTTCGTTAGACCTCAATTCTCAGTTTTGTGAGACGTCGATAAGAGAGCTTAAGATTGCTGGGAAGAGGGTTTTCTCGGTTTACTTTTACGTTTATTTAAATCCAGCCGAGAAGAGATTATTTCCTGGGGTTATTATCGGCCGGGAGAGAACAGAAAACATCCGGAAAGAGCTGAAGGAGAAGAAAAAGAAAGATTTTCGGGAAATTCTAAAGAGGGAGAAATTCGAAAGAAAAGAGCCTGCGAAATTAGCGGGAAAATGCCTGGGGTTGTTTTGTAGTGAAAGAAGTGAAATCTTCATAGAAAGGAGAGGGAAACCTGAGAACTTGGCTGAAATTTGAATGAGATGATTTGAAAAGATTTCTCAGCTGTCTCTCTAATAAGATGTTAGATCTGATGAAGCTTTTGATAGTATTCGTAAATGTCAGAAAACGGGTTTTCAGTTGTAAGGAAATGGTAGTTGTGAAAAATGAGCGAAATTTGTCATTCGTGATTTTGTTCGAAATTGTCATTTGCAGATTATTTCTCGCTCGATTTAATCATTAGTAAATGAGTACTTTGACTCAGTTGAGTGACTTTTGATCTTTTGAGTCAACGGGAGTCCGATCAGAGGCATGGACAACAGCTGTGACTGACTTGATTTTTATTCACATTTTTATTACAAGAATCCCAAGCGCCGAGTCAAAAATATGAGTTACTCAACAAACTAAGAGCCGAGTGCCGTAGCAGGTATCTATTCAATCAGAGATAAGCTACGAAACTCCTGGGTGCTCTTTGTAAGGGTGACCGATTGGATTGGCCAGCAAAAAATACTCTATTCTCTGGTGTAAAATCACTTCCCGGTGGTTCGGAACCCACCTAAAACTGTAAGTCCAACTCATCAATCACCATCATCCAATTCATTACCCACGCACAGGTCTTAGACCTACTTGGCCTTCATCCTCCGAAAAAAAGATGCAACTTCTTTCACCAATTAGTAGGCTTGTAAACCACTCAAATTAACAGGTCTGGTTATGCAGTCCTAAATTGAAAAAAGTTTGGGAACAAAAGATTATAAAGCTTAAAACGCATTTCAAATAAATGGTGAATTGAAAATTGAGCCTGGCCAAAAACGTGTAAAAACGAGATTTAATCGTATATATCGTATCAAAGTACTCAGAATATCTAGTGAAAAGTAAATGCGTATGGCTTTTATTGGTGGGGAGAACCTTACGGGTAGTTAGTTACCTCACCGCTTGAGCCAAGTTATTTGAAACATAGTGAACCTACTATTTTAGGTGGGCTTCAAACCACGGGGAAGTGAGAATGGGAAGTGAGAAGTAGAGAACAGTCTTGTTTGCTGGCCTATCCTATCGGTCACCCTTACTTAGAAGGCCCAAGAAAGTGTTGCTTATCTAATCTGATTGAACAGATACCTGCTACGGCTATCTCTTCCCTATCTAGTAAATAATTATCATTTCTTATGAATTAAGGTTGGTTTTGTGTAGCTATTACCGATTCTCCATTGATTAAAATTCAAGTAAACTACTGTAGTATTCATATAACTTGGCAGCGTGTAGCAGATGGGACATGCTACATCTGAACCCAACTGCTGCTGCCAAGTTATATGAAAACTACAGTAAACAACTAATAAATTATTTTTATCAAATTTTAAACATTAATAAATAGAAGTGCAATTACTAGGCTCAGCCTTTGCGGGTATTTTATTTGTGTTTATTGCAATGCATGTACACTACATAATTTGTTATATGTTTAGTTGAGTCTGTTAGATTTAGAACTACTTTTTCAGACATTTTATGTTCAGTAGAATATGTATTGTATTTGTCACTTTTTTCTTTCAATAAAGTTACTACTCATCGGAATAAATTGGTAAAGACTTATCTCCAAGGCCTTCCCTTTTTAATTAGAACCATCTGCACGTAAGTTTACAACTACAAAACTTCAGCACTTCAATTTCCTTTCTTTCTAAATTATCCAATGAAATTGCACCTAAACGGCTCTGCTCATTACCGACTGTCTTCTTATCTTTGTCAGTTGGGGAGAAATGTCTCGAAGGGTGGAAGACGGACCCAAAAAACCCTTCGAATATTTATCTTCTCGAGATCGATGGTGGCTAAAACGGGGATGGAGACGAAGATCTGGCTTAATCAAGTCAGGGAAAGACTTCTTGAGACAATTTAAGTCTGGGGGAAGAGCTGTGTGGAAATTTAAAGGGGAAGGTTTCATTTTATTGGAGAAGTATAATTTGTATGTAAACGGGTGACAAAGTTTCCCGACTTAGGGTGAGCCGGGGCTTAGAGCCGGTGCTTGAATTAAAAATACTCTCAGGGCTTAGGTGCTTGCCTGCTTTGGGGAGGATAATTGTTAAGCGTATTTGTCGAGCAAGGTGTACAATCCTGAATTCTGGCTGTTTGGCTTCCTTCACGATTTCTGTATCCAGCTGACATTCCTCGGTGCATTTGCTGCTGAAGGAAACCTTGCATTCCTTGAGCATTCCATTAGGTTGTGGCTCTGTTGCCTAGGTAACCCATTTCGGGAGTTATTGTGCTGTCTAAACACGACGCTACTGGTTGGAATTTTGAGAAGAGCATCAGCGTCGGCAAGGAGGAAACATCTCGATTGTCAGGAGGATATGATTGATGAGATAAGATTAACTTGATTCGTGTGAACACACAAATTTTATATGATATATTAAATTAGCATCACTGGATGATATAACAAGGAGGATATGATTGATTAGATCAACTTTATTCATAAAAGAACACAGATTTCATATATCATATAAAATTATTAGTATCGCTGAATGATATACGTAACAAGAATATACAAATGAAAGTTTTCCCGTTTTTTCCGCGTTATTATTTTTTTTCCAATAGGTTACATGGTTACATAAAAATAATAAGAGATGATTCATCTACTGTCTAAAAACAAAAGGAAGTCGAACATATGAATTTTCCTACAGCATAATCTACAACAGAAGTACACCTCTCTGCAGAATCATATTGAGGAAATTTGAATTATTTTAAATTTGGTGAAAGGTAATATGAATGTTATTAAGATAAAGTGGACTTTTTCAAAAGGCTTCACTTTTTTAACCAGGTAGCTGAGGATCGATTATACATTTATGTACCGCACTTCAAAATTCACTGATTTAATTAAAACTCATTCAATTGTGCAGTTTATTTCTTCATTTAAAATTCATTAATTCACATGAAATTTATTTGTTCATTTAAAATTCAACCATTTACTCATTCATTAAAACTACTCATATTCATTTATTATAGTGGCCGAAGTTGACTTCAACCTAAACCTTATTGAAAAATTTTATTCAGGAAGAGGCATTCGTGGTGCTTTCATTGAATAAGTTTACGATTTGACAAAATGACGAGCAGTGAAAAACCACAATTTTCCACGTTATGAAAAATTCCCATACGAAAATTTTCCCGGCCAAAATTACAGTTCAGCTTGCCGATTCTGATTTACGGACGGAAAATTGGGGGAGAATTTTCCCACCTCGAGGAAAAGTGACGATATTACGCCACTTGCTGACGAAGCATTTTCTTTTAGTGCTCTCCATTCGCAGTCCCTCTCACTCACTTTTTGTTTCTCACTTGCCTTTCCACCATCCGCCCGGATATTATGAGATCAGTTCCCCCAATGGTGATCCCCTCTTATGGAGAAGATTTCCACAGTCAGGCTTTTGTTCTCTATTCACCCCTCACTTCTTTATCACTTTCTCTCTTTTTTCTCTCTCTTCACTCCTCTTTTACCCCAACAATTTATTTCATTTATCTATATCAACCTCAGTCATTCATCTTGTTTTCACCTTCAGAAGCTCCCCCACCCCTCACCAATCCTCATTCCCACAACCTTTCAAGGCCACATTGCTTGAACCAGCCTGTATTTCTTATTCACCTTTTTTCTCTTTTTCTTTGTCCCTCTGTGCTCATTTTTCTTCTCGTTCTTTCCTAAACTTTATAAGAAAAATAAGCAAGGAAATTGTCTTCATCGGAATAAATTGGCCTTCTTGATAAGTAGATTCCACTGAGCTCTCATGAGAAGTTTTTTCACTAGAGAAAAAACACTGCAGTTCTAATCATGCTACTTTATATTAACACTAGCGGTACCCGGCGTGCGTTGCTACGCCAGTGGCAGCAATGAGAGGGGGCATAGTGGGCTGTGATAATGAGGAATGCGTGGGGCAGGTAGACGGGCTATGCCCAAATAAAAACACACCTAATTTTTGTACATATTTTGTAACAATATATTATCAGGAATTTTATCAATTGTACATGTTTTTAAAAAAATATAAATTGTAAATGGATATTGATATTGAGATTGATATTTACAAATAAGTTCAAGTTGAGCTTGAAGTTTTAAAAATGTAAAATCAATATTTTAGTTCATCTTAAAAAGATCTACCGAATAGTAAAAAAAAATTATTAAAAAAAGTATGACTCCCAACCCCCTCCACCTCACCACCCAGAAACAATGGGGCACTTTGAACTCCGAATTTTACAGGAACTATCTCAAGACTATACTGCATTGCACCTCAAATCTACATCAAAATCATTTTTTCCAAATTGTAATATTCATACTTTCACTTCTTTGACCCCCCCCCCCCCCCCCCCGGTCCAATCACTCAGGGGGTGAGGGGCACTTTGATTTCTCAAACTTCAGAAACTATCTGGACTATTGTACCAGAAAAATATCAAAGGGAACAAAAGCAGTTAGATCACAAAAATATCAAAGGGTAAGTAAGCAGCCCCACTCGCGGAAAAAATGGGGGAATTCGAACTCCCAAACTTCACAGGAACTATCTCGGGACTATTCTACATTGTGCCAGAAAATTTCATCAAAATCGGTTCAGCGGTTAGGACACAAAATATCAAAGTATAAGTATGCCCCCCTCCCCCCCGGAGAAAAAAATGGGGGGCTTTGAACTGCCAAACTTTACAGAAACTATCTTGGGACTATTCTACATTGTGCCAGAAAATTTCATCGAAATCGCTTCAGCGGTTAGGACACAAAATATCAAAATATAAGTATGTCCCCCTCCCCCCCGGAGAAAAAAATGGGGGGCTTTGAACTGCCAAACTTTACAGAAACTATCTTGGGACTATTCTACATTGTGCCAGAAAATTTCATCGAAATCGCTTCAGCGGCTAGGACACAAAATATCAAAGTATAAGTATGCCCCCCTCCCCCCCGGAGAAAAAAATGGGGGGCTTTGAACTGCCAAACTTCACAAAAACTATCTTGGTACTATTCTACATTGTGCCAGAAAATTTCATCGAAATCGCTTCAGCGGTTAGGACACAAAATATCAAAGTATAAGTATGCCCCCCCTAACCCCCGGAGAAAAAAAAATGGGGGGGCTTTGAACTCCCAAACTTCACAGGAACCATCTCAGAACTATGCTACATCGTCACTGAAAATTTCATTGAAATCGGTTCAGCGGATTCTGAGTTCAATTAGGACACATAAATATTAAGAAGTACAGTAGCCTACGTTTTGGCCCCCAGAAAAAAATGGGGGGCATCATGAACTCCCAAACTTCACAGGAACCATCTCAGGACTATTCTACATCGTCCCTGAAAATTTCATTCAAATCGGTTCAGCGGTTTCGGAGTTTACTGGGAACATACATACATACAAACATACATACACACATTCATTTTTATATATATAGATTTATATATTTAATTTTTATATATTTACTATAGTAACAATTACTCTGATTTTAGAACACTAATTTCATGTAACTTATCAACAAGATAAAATTATATATCTTTCTACATCACCATAGCAACAAAATAACATTTTTCGGCTCAAAAGGTTTTATGAAAATTTAATATTATAAACTATTTTTAATGTTTTGTTTCAAGTGAACTTTTAAATTAATAGTGGTTGAGTGAGAAGATTCATTTTGTTATTTTTAGAGTGAAGATTTTTAGCAAATCTTAAATTTTTAGTCTGTGTTAACCTCAATGTTTTTGGACAATGTAACAATATTCAAAAGCTGTGGAGCAGTTTTGGACTTGAGTCTGTTGCACCTTCACATTCTTTGTAAATTTTTCACAATAATAGTTATTTATGTATTAAGAGCGTGAAGCGCGACTTTATCGCGTGAGCCAAAACATTTACTGCGCGACGCGTAGTGGAGCGCAGTAATTTTGCGAGAGCGATAAAGAAGCTTCACGCGCGAATTGCATACAATATTTTTCCTAAAACTGCAGTTCTGGATTCCAACACAATAAAAGCTTGTAGTTTGCAACATCACAGACCATGCGCGAATTTGGTTAGCGTTCGCCATTGTTGAGGTTATATGAATTTCACGGATTCCGTTATCCACCAATGAGAAGACATCAAAATCAAAACAGAAGCGTAAAGAAAACAGCTGGCGAACGTTAAGTACTTTACCGCTTGCGGAGCAGTAAAGAGGTATTTTACAATTAGTCTTCAGTACATAAAGAACTACTTTACGAGCAGTTGTAGGAAAATAAATAAATAAACAATAAGTTATTTTCCATAAGTAACTACTGTATGAAGAATTATTACGTTTTTCAATAAACTTACATTTTTTAATACTGTAGCTTAGAAACAGTATGTAATAATTCAGACTTATTAAATGAATTTTTTGATATTATATTAGAAATTTATTATGTCTACCACAATAAGTGTTTTTAGAGCAGTTATAAAATATTATAATAGCTCCTTAGGAGGAATATTATAATTCCTCCTTAAGGAGGAATTTCGGCTTTAGTGCGCTAGTATTAGTAGTGTTCAACTGCTTCGTTTTTAAAGTGTACATCTAAATTAATATTCTTGCTTTGAAAATAATTAGTAATTATTGTACTTCATAGTGAAATTTCTAGTTGAACTTGGATAAAATTTGTATTTTTTAGTTGACAATTTGTAAAGAAAGCAGTAGTGGGCTACAGGACGGATGACCTTGCTCATAACCTTACTATACCGTCCAGAGTGGACTGTGCCTGTTGTATATTTACTTGATAATTTTCCTTAAAAGAATGAAAAATAATTTAGTTATATTTTCTGGATGAGACTAATGTTACTTCTAAGTTTGTGTTATCTGTAGAAATTAATATTTTTAGCAGTTCTTTTTAAAAGCCAATTGTTAGAACAAATTATATTTCATGCATTTATGTAATATTTTGATATTCATTTGTACTAATATATTATTTAACTAATATATAACATTATTTGATGTTATTGGTTGTAAACGACATCTCTTCAAGATGATTTGCCAAAATTCAATGAATATGAAATTTATTATCTTATCTATGATGTATAAGTTAGTGAAAAATAATATTTTAATAGAAATACAGTGTCAGTTTTGATATTAGATTATAATCTTATATTTTTAACTTGTCATTTATTACAAAGCAAAATCAATTAAAGATACAACAGGCACCGTCCACTACTGCTTTCTTTCCAAATATTCAATTCAAAAATCCAAATGTTAGGTTATGACCAAGTTCAACTAGAAATTTCATCTTGTTATGCACATTATTATTATTTCTTCAAATTTATTCACCTCTGAGCACAAGCTATTATGCTATTAATAGAAACATAGCCTAAAAAACAAAATATTCAAAGCCAAAAATAAAATGCAAACAAAAACCTATAACAGATATTAGCTGCTGTGGATTTAAATAATAACATTTTGTAGACATGAAGAACTATCATTACTATTAAACCACCACTATTTAGCCTACTGATGGTTGGATATTGACAAAAAAATGTTAGCACAAACAACAGACTGAAGAGACCAACTAAAATAGCTGCAGTGGTTTCTCGGTCTCGTACAAACTTACAAAAATTACACAGGAAGCATTAATAATAATTTAGGGGGCGGTGCTAAGGTAGGAGAGGGATGAGTAGGTGGGGGGGGGGGGGTGATAGCGTGTTTCAAGGCCATAAGGTTGAAACAAACACGATGTACAACTGTGCAGAGGAGAGAAAAGGCTAAAATAAGCCAGAACAGAATGTCGACATTTTTGTTAGGGGTGGGGGGGGGGGGAATTGTTATAATCAGGGTAGAACAACCCCCTTAAAATTCTTGGGTACTTCCCTCCATCACAAAATGGTAGCGAATAAGCTGGTACAAGAAGAAATAACTGAATTGTTCACGGTGGATTCAATATTCATGTAGTCCATTGCTTCGTTTGTTATAAATGTAGGAATTTTGGAACACTCTCCTGGAATTAATATTATTTTCTCTGTCTTGTAATCCAAGAGCAGAGGCATTTATTGAACACAAAAATATGTTACAATAAATGAAAAATATATGAAATACATGGAAAGTAAATTGCGTTCTCGTAGGTCCTGTTTGTAACGGTGACCGATTAGATCGGCCAGCAAAAAAGACACTGTTCTCTGCTGAAAATCACTTCCCGGTGGTTCGGAACCCACCTAAAACTGTAGGTCCAACTCATAAATCACCATCATCCAACTCATTACCCACGCACAGGTCTCAGACCTATGTGGGCTTCATCCTCAAAAAAAAAAAAAAAAAAAAAAAAAAGAATCGTAATATTGAATAAGTTGTAGCATCTCACTAAAGAAACTATTTGTCGGGACACGAATATAAAACAAAAAACTAAATTAAACTACAAAACTAACAAAACTACACCAAACTCTTGTGAATCTCATGAGAAAGCTGATTGGGAAGTGTTTTGGGCTGTGCGCAGGGTTTTGGGTCATAATTTTTTTCGAAGTTTATTGTATTGGATATTATTAAGGTATTGAAATGTTGACTATTGCCATGAGAAATTATTTTTTCATTTAATATTTTATGGAATATGGGAGTTCAAAGTTGAAATTTTTCGGTTTTTGGGGGCAATTGATCTCCCCTACAAGTTATTTTAAACTTTTGATAATTTTTTTTAAAATGAAAGACACATTGAGGAATAAAATGACATATTTTTCATTCCGATCAAACAATTCGTTTTTTCAAAATAAAATTTTTAAAACATGCAAAACATTTCAGTTTTTCAAAAAATTATTTTTACCAATTGTTAAATTGAAATAAAAAATGTGTCATTCTTTTCCCCAGGGTGTCTTTCAGTTATAAAAAAAATTTTATAATGTTTAAAATAACTCATAGGCGAGTTCAATTGCCCCCAAAAACAGACAAAATTCAACTTTGAACTCCTATATTCCATAAAATATCTGATGAAAAAAATAATTTCTCATGACAATAGTTAACATTTCAATACCTTAATAATATCCAAAACAATGAAATGTGAAAAAAATTATGACCAAAAACCCTGCGCACAGCATTAATTCAAGGAGTAGAAAATGCTTTTTCGCCACACTAGGACGTAATGAGCTGTTTTTCGTGCGTCATATGGAGGCCGAAAGTGTTTGATTTCCGACGAGGTCTGTAAACGTTTACCGCCCTAGGGCGGAAAAGAAAATGACCTTGAATGACAGCTGATCGTGTCTCTGGATACAGCAGTCATGATTGTAAAAATAAATCCTTCCAACTTTTATGTAAAACAAAAAGATTTAAACCATCAATAAATGTTTATTTTTTATAATTTAATATGTACGTAGTATTTAAAATGTCAAAAATGATCACTTTTTATAACTTGATATGTAATATTTTGTAGTTTTGATATCAAACAATAGAACCTTTTTATTCAACCTACAGAGCTCTGGGTGGGAATTTTGTGAACTACTACAACTGTTGCTAACCTCTCTGGTTGGTTAGGTTTTTTGTTTTTAGGAATTTTGTCTACTACTGCAACTGTTGGTAAAGATTACTGATGGTATAGAAAGGTTAGTTGGTTAGGTTTTTTGTTTTTTATGCAGGTTTTGAATCAGGAACAGGAATAACAACAAAAAACCTAACCAACTAACCTTTTGGTGTACAGTTGTAGTAGTTGACAAAATGCCCACCCAGAGCGCTGTAGGTTGGATAAAAAGGTGATAGCCGTTCCTTGTATTCTTGCAAGTACCATAGCCTTAAAATTTCGCTTTCAAAATTTCCAACTTAACATTGTTGTTTTGTTTTGTTTTTTTTGTGGTGTGGCGAAAAATAGCGTTCGCAACACGGGCAAAAATGTTTTGCCGGCTCTCAAACGCTTCAAGTTCTCGACTTCGTCTCGAACTTGAAAACCGCGATCTCGAGCCGGCAAACACACATTTTCGGCCCTAGGTGCGAAATATACTATTCTATAGTTCATGCAACCAAGGAACTTAGAAATGTTTTCTATTTACCTTAATTCCCCCAAGGAATTATTTACCGTACAACAAACCAGTTTATAAAATTATTCATTAGCCTGCCTATCGTCTTCGAGTCACTGGGGATTTCGGAGAATGTCAACATTCCAAATTACAATTAAGACAACTGGCAATTCCATCACCGACAATCATTATAAAATGACCTACGAAACAGCAAATAAATATGAACACAGGTCTGCAATTTTCAAAGCCTGTGATCCGCTGTTTCAAAAAAGAAAGCCATCAGTAATTATTCTCCCCATAAATAATGGTTGAGCAGAAGAAAAACGAGAAGAAGGAGAAGGAAGAAGAAAAAGAAGAGAAGGAGAAAAAGAAGAAGGAGGAAAAATAAGAAGTAGAGGGAGAAAGAGGAGAAGAAGAAGGAAAATGAGAAAAAGAAGGAGAGTAAGAAAAAAGAAAAAAATGAAGAAGTACTAGAATAACAAGCAGTAGTAGAAATAAGAAGAAAATGAAGAAAAAGCAGTAAAAGAAGAAAAAAGAACATAATTAAGAAGAAGAAGAAGAAGAAGAAGAAGTAGTAGAATTAGAAAAAGAAGCAGAAGAAAAGGAAGAAGCAGAAAAAATAAGAAGAAGCAGTAGAAGAAAAGGATGAAAATGAAGAAAAAGAAGCAGTAGAAGAAAAAGAACAAAATTAAGAAAAAGAAGAAGCAGTAAAAGTAGAATAAAAAGAAACAGAAAAAAGAAAAAGAAGAAGAAGCAGAAGAAAAAAGAACAAAATTAAGAAGAAGAAGAAGAAGAAGAAGAAGAAGAAGAAGAAGAAGCAGTAGAAGTAGAAAAAGAAGCAGAAAAAAGAAAAAGAAGAAGAAGCAGAAGAAAAAAGAACAAAATGAAAAAGAAGAAGAAGCAGTAGAAGAAATAAGAAGAAAAAAGAACAAAATTTAGAAGAAGAAGCAGTAGAAGTAGAAAAAAAGAAGAAGTAGAAAAAAGAAAAAGAAGAAGAAGAAGGAGCAGTAGAAGAAAAAGAAAAAAGAATAAAATGAAGAAGAAGAAGCAGCAGCAGAAGAAAAAAGAACAAAATGAAGAAGAAGAAGTAGAAGAAGCAGTAGTAGAAAAAGAAGAAGATGAAGCAGTAGAAGAAATAAGAAGAAAATTAAGAAGAAAAAAGAACAAAATTTAGAAGGAGAAGACGCAGTGGAAGTAGAAAAAAAGAAGAAGAAAATGAAGAAGAAGGAGCAGTAGAAAAAGAAGAAAAAAAGAAGAAAATGAAGAAGAAGAAGCAGCAGAAGAAAAAAGAACAAAATGAAGAAGAAGAAGAAGAAGTAGAAGAAGAAAAAGAAGCAGAAAAAAATAAAAAGAAGAAGAAGGAGCAGTAGAAGAAGAAAATGAAGAAGAAGAAGCAGCAGAAGAAAAAAGAACAAAATAAAGAAGATGAAGAAGTAGAAGAAGCAGTAGAAGTAGAAAAAGAAGCAGAAAAAAATAAAAAGAAGAAGAAGGAGCAGTAGAAGAAGAAAATGAAGAAGAAGAAGCAGCAGAAGAAAAAAGAACAAAATAAAGAAGATGAAGAAGTAGAAGAAGCAGTAGAAGTAGAAAAAGAAGCAGAAAAAAATAAAAAGAAGAAGAAGGAGCAGTAGAAGAAGAAAATGAAGAAGAAGAAGCAGCAGAAGAAAAAAGAACAAAATAAAGAAGATGAAGAAGTAGAAGAAGCAGTAGAAGAAGAAAAAGAAGAAAATGATGAAGAAAAAGCAGTAGAATAGAGAAAAATCAAAATGAAGTAGAAGCAGTAGAAGGAAAGTAAGGAAATGAAGAAGAAGCAGTAAAAGAAAAAAGAACAAAATTAAGAAGGAGAAGTAGCAGTAGAAGTAGAAAAGAAGCAGAAAAAAGAAAAAGAAGAAGAAGGAGCAGTAGAAGAAGAAGAGAAAAAAGAAGAAAATGAAGAAGAAACAGCAGCAGAAGAAAAAAGAACAAAATGAAGAAGAAGAAGTAGAAGAAGAAAAAGAAGATGAAGCAGTAGAAGAAGAAGAAGACGAAGTAGCAGTAAAAGAAGAAGAAGTAGCAGTAGAAGAAGAAAAAATTAGAAAAATAAAAAGAAGCAGAAGAAAAAACGAAGCAGTAGAAGAAGAAAAAAGTTGTATAAGAAGAAAAAGAAGAAGAAGAAGAAGATGATGAACAACATGCCTAAAATATATCAAATTCTCGAATCTCACCACAGACAGTATTCAGTTCCCAGTCTACCGCTGCATAGCACTATAACAGTACGTAATTGCTATTTATTGTTATTATGCTTCCTGGTTAGTAACCGTTATTTTTCACAGTTCGTTGCCGTCGCGGTTACCGTTGCTCATTCCATATCGAAGTAGTTATGCCTCGTTATAATAAGATAGGTGTTCTAGTTAGCGAAATGCGTTTCAAGTTTATTGTCTTCCAGATGTGTGCGCTATTACTGTTTGAATTGCGGCCATTAAATTCGTCGCCCCTTCAAAGTGTCAGGTAGGCACTACGCTCAACAGGATATGGCTGCTAACATTATAAAATATCTATATTTATTATGCATTGGCCACACACACGCATATATAGAAATGGAAACGTTCGTAAGATATTTAACCGCTTTCAAGCTCAACAGTATATTTTAAAAGCTGCTTCTTACTAATAATAATAAGCGTATGGCTTTTAATAGTGGGGAGACCCTTACGGGTAGTTCCACCTCGCCGTTTGTGCCATGTTACGGGGAACATGGTGGACCTACTATTTTAGGTGGGTTCCGAACCACCGGGTAAGTGATACATAAGCGTATCCAGAAATTTGTCACGGGTGGGTCCACTTTACCAGAGTTGTCCTCTCACCTACATACAACACTCCTTGACTAACCCCCCCCCCCCCCCTACGGCAATCAAATCCTAAAACTTTTATTCACTTTGTAACTACAGCAAGTATCACAGCAGCCGTAGTTCAACAATTTTAATCTAATTCAATTTATTATACTGTACTACTTATTACACAATACATATACTAATGTTTTTTTAAGATGTTAAAAAGTTGATAAACCCATTTTGCAATTTCAAAACTCCATGCTTTTAAAAGATAACATATTTTTCGACAACCAACCCGTGTGAGATGAAAGGTGAAGGGAATAGGAAAAGACAACGACAATACATTAAAAGGGTGCATTCTATGAGTATGAAATGAAGAATCCTAGGACCCTGACTTTGATAAGTATTTAAATGAGAAGAACAGAAAGCAACAAATGAGACACAGTGTACTTTTGAATTATGTGTGGACCATCCAATGTTGGAAAAACCAATACCGTTTTTAATTTATTATTTGCTGAAAATGGTGTTAAATTTTCACATTTATATGTACTTACCAAATCTCACCAGCAAGACTAGTATGAACTTCTCAAAGAAATTATGAGTCAAGTCCCTGAGATTGGATTCAATTTGTTTCAACATAATGAAGAAATCCCACGCCTGATTGATTTCTGAACTATCACAACTACTGTTTCAGGATGAAGTCGATGTTTCTTTAATTATCAATGTTTTAGCTGTTTTGCGCAAAAGTAATGGATTAAGCGCAAAACAAACTAAAACGAGAAATCAAAAATCCAATTGAAAAATTAAAAACTAATATTAAACGGCAATAATTATTTACTATTCATAGTGAATTCACTATTAAAACTTGTATAAATGCACGATTGTATGGCATTGTACCAGGACCGGGAACGAAATTATTAATTTTACTCAAACACCGACCGTGATCCACGCAGAAACTGAGCTGTCCACTTCTGGACAGTTGAAAAGCTCAAACGGAAGTCTATAAAATCATTTTGTTATTTTATAATGGAAAAAGAATTCACAATGTCAACATTTGGGAGCCATGCTACTTTAATACGTTTTTTTCTAGACTAATGACTTCTCCCAGTTTTGTTATGAAATTCTAACCAACTCTTTCTCGATAAAATACCATAAAGTTCTCTCCTCTATCGTATAAAGATAGACTAAACATGCTACAATAATGGCTACAATAACAGCCACCATGCTGAGTTCTCAACACTCCAATATTGCAATATTAATTCCGTCAAGATTAAATTTTGTTGACTAGAATTATTATCACTGGTATAGAATTATTCTCAAGAACCTTTCCAACAGAAAAAAATCTAGTGCTTAGTCATCTCAAATGGGGGGGGGGGGGTCTGGACACGGACACCCCCCCCCCTTGAATACGCCCCTGAAGTGATAATAAAGCTTGTAACATCAAGTCATTGAAGCACGGTCACCCATCCAAGCGCAGTCTCTTACTATTGGTTCATACTATTCATATGCAATCAAATGACGTTAAGTATGATTCATAAAACACCACGATATATGAATTTAGAGGACTTTAAATAACGGAATTATTATGATAGAAGAATGGGTTCATTCATATTATTATCATTAAAGATCTTCATTTTTATTTTTCTATTTATCATAAGTTTCTATTTAATTCTTTTTATTTTTTATTTATTGCTGATGATGCCCACATGAGTCTGAGACTCCGATTCAATTATATTTAAATATTAAACTATAAATTTATATATTAAAATATCTAATATCAAAACTGACACTGTATTTCACTTTTAAATAATGTTTTACTCACATATATTGGAGATGCTTGAGGAATGCATTTCACTTCTGAAGAGAAGCTTCATCAGCCTGCCGCCAGGGGTCATGCTTTGTTGAGGTTAGGATGAGCAGCCATTATGTAGTTAAAAATTGCGTTTGATTTGAATTGTGTTTGGTCATTGAGTAAGTTGGTTCTATCTTGTTTATGGTGTTTGAATATTTCGTATTATTCCAGTGTATTTAGTTTGTGGCTTTTTTGGAATGTGTGTAGAATTTCTAAGTCAGTTTGGATGTTAATATTTTGTGAGTGTCCAGTGTTGATTAAGTGATCTGCAAATGTTGAGTCAGTGTTGGAGTGTAGTGCTTTGATGTGTTCTTTGTATCTTGTGTTGAATGATCTGCCTGTTTGTCCTATGTAGTCCTCAAACACCATAAACAAGATAGAACCAACGTACTCAATGACCAAATACAATTCAAATCAAACGCAATTTTTAACTACATAATGGCTGCTCATCCTAACCTCAACAAAGCATGACCCCTGGCGGCAGGCTGATGAAGCTTCTCTTCAGAAGTGAAATGCATTCCTCAAGCATCTCCAATATATGTGAGTAAAACATTATTTAAAAGTGAAATACAGTGTCAGTTTTGATATTAGATTGTTCATTAAGTATTTCGTCATGGAAAACATCACAGATATTAAAATATATTAACTTTTCATGTGAAATTTAACGACTTGCAGTCAAATATTTGTTAAGAATAAGTATAATAACTCACTTAATCTGGCCGAGCGCTTTCGAATCTATGAGATCCATCTTCAGAGGCGTGGGTTCCTAGATCATCATGTCAGTTTTTTGGTTAGAAGTGTTGTGGTTTTTGTAAAATGTGATCAAAAAGTTTGTGAGATTTAAAATTTAGTTGTTCATTGAGAATGTTTTGTTTATTGTGTGTGGTGTGTTTGTATATTTCAAATTGTTCCAAGGTGTTGAGTTCGTGTCCTTTAGATTTTATATGTAGAATGTGTAGGTTGGTACTGATGTACAAAATGTACAAAACATTCTCAATGAACAACTAAATTTTAAATCTCACAAACTTTTTGATCACATTTTACGAAAACCACAACACTTCTAACCAAAAAACTGACATGATGATCTAGGAACCCACGCCTCTGAAGATGGATCTCATAGATTCGAAAGCGCTCGGCCAGATTAAGTGAGTTATTATACTTATTCTTAACAAATATTTGACTGCAAGTCGTTAAATTTCACATGAAAAGTTAATATTAACAACGCAGTTCGTCATGGAACAAGAAATCCAGGAATTAGAATATATTTAATAATTACATTTTATTATTTAAGCTCATTTTTTGTTTTCAATTTATATTAGATTATTTTTTATTTCGACTTCTGAGTTCTGTTGCTTGTATTATGTTCATCAAGTATATTATTGTTATCACTAAAAATATCAGATATTTAATATTTTGATGGCAACTCCCATATAGGCTATTCTCGGGAGTGCCTACTTTCTCAATGAATATCACAATGTATTTATTATGTACTTGTGTATGTTAAAGATTTGTACGGTTGTTGTTTATTGAGAAATAAAATTATTTATTTATAAGAAATTATTATTTTAAAAGACATCTTCTCAATAGCACACACTTTGCAATATTATTCTATCATTGAATTGAAAATGTCATCCATTTCTTTTGTGAACTGTGGCAAAAATCTAAATTAATGTAGGGTACTTTTCTCTATTTAGGATGTTGCACTTGGGTTATTCCTCTTCTTATTCTTCTTCTTCTTCCACCTCCTCCTTTTTTCCTTATCTTTGTTCTTTTTCTTTTTCATTGGAAGTTGAAGCCCTCATTGGTGTGAGACTTGTGTGTGGGTAATGATCTGGTTGATGGTAATTGATGAGTTGTACCTACAGTTTTATTCTTCTTCTTTTTTCTTTTTGTTTGGAAGTTGAAGCCCACATGGTTCTGAGACTTGTGCGTGGGTAATGAGTAGGATGATGGTACTTGATGAGTTGGGCCTACAGTTTCAGGTGGATTCCGAATCACCGAGAAGGGATTTTACAGCAGAGAACAGAGTCCTTTTGCTGGCCAATCCAATCGGTCACCCTTACAAAAAGGGCCCAGGAGTTCGTAGCTTATCTTTATCTGACTGGAAATATACCTTCTACGACTCACTGCTCTCTTCTTCTTTCTCTTCTTAGATATTTATCCCTTACTTTTGTATACTTCAAGATCTTTTTTGAAACATTTACTTGGACTGTAAAACTAAGTTTGAGTGAAAATTCGACCCATTTCAAGCTATGAACGGTTAAAGGCTGATTCACACATATAGGACTGGACTACGACTGGACTACGACCGTACGCAGACTGTGATGGGTCGCTATCATTCACACATGTAGGACTGTACTACGACTGTACTGTTGTCGCTTACTTCTGCAGTTACGTCATTCCAGTGGATTTCACTTCAGTTTAGAAGTTCAGGTATCCCTTTCAGCGATGCACGTTCGACTGGTCTAACTGTACCTTTTCTTCAGAAATAAGTTTCTAAGAAAAACTGTAAACGAAACAATAATGTTTTGAGCTTTCAGGTAGGGGATAGGAGGGGATAGTAGTCCAGAATAGTTAGGCTTACCATAAATGGAAAGAGCCAACCCCGGACACTGTTTAGAGAGCAGATTGAGGTGTGTTGAGAATACATTATGATGATTATGTAAGATCAGAAGGGAAGAATAGAATTAATAAAATACTCGAAAATCTTATAATAATACTGTGTTCTTTTATTTAAAAAAATGTTAGTGATAATTTATTTATTAATTATACGTAAAAAATACTGGGTTTACGTTCTTAACAATGAAAATATTCTATTTCAAAACGCGTCCAGGCGCTTCTTTCCCAAACCTGCAAGAAACCCGGACAAATATAAACCCCAGACGCGAGCTCGAAACCCGGACTGCACGGGGAAATCCCGGACGAATGGATAGCCTAAGTATAGTGTTATAGTAAAAGTAAAAGTTTCCCAATGGGTTGAACAGAGTGAATACATACATTAGACAGTAGAGTCGTTATCAGTTTGATAATATTGTCAATAATAGGTTGAATAGGTAGTTTTTGATCATAATTATTAAATTCAAAATTAACTTTGAAAATTATAATTCAAAATAATAATAATTCAAAATTAACAAAAACAACTTTCAACATATTTCTTGTGTTTCTACTGAATGGAATGCTTGAGTTGGCTTTTAAAAGCAAGAATCAGTTCCATGTCATGTTTAATTTTAACTCTAGATGGAAATTTTTATAGTCGAAAAAATTGATACTATAGGCTACTTGAAATATTTTTTTCTTGTAGAACATTTTTTCTTTCAAGAAATAATTGTAACTTGTGGAAGTGATAGGAACTGCCATTCTAGATGAAACTAAGTTGAACTAACTAGACTACTGATAGGATGACTTGATATCAATAATAACAACTTCCTCAATTTTGCTTATTTTTGAGTACACGCGAGGCAAATTATTAATTTTAGGGCGCTGAATCCGAATCTGAAATCACAATTCTTCTATCTCTAATTTTGGAGATAGTGGAAACACTCGATCCTAACAGTATAGTCGGCGCACAGTACTACGTTGATTCACACATATAGGATTGTGTTCAGGCCGGACGCAAACTGTGTAGGACCGTGTCCTTGAAAGATCGCTCTGAAAGTGATCTACGGCAGTACAATCGTAGTCCGGTCGGTGTACAGTCCTATATGTGTGAATTACCTCCGACCGTCTCAGTGTATTTCAAATGGAAAGACTGTTTAGGCGAATCCATTCAAAACGACACAGTCGTAGTTCAGTCGTAGTCCAGTCCTATATGTGTGAATCAGCCTTAATCTGATCACCTGAGGGAGGACTCAAGCGCCCTGGGCTTACTACATGGAAAAATGAATAGAGTCAGTCTGTTAGAGATGCCTGAAAACATTCATACTCGATGATAATCACTATCGCAAAACTCAAAAACATACGCTGTAGAATGGTGATATTCATGTTGCTCCTGTCATACACCATTCCTCAGCATATGCTTCATTCTGCGTTGGTGATTATAATCGAGTATCGGATGCTCCACTGTGCAAGCATCCTAAGACAACTTAAGCTATAGCTTACCTTCATCTACAGTTCAGGAATTTATTTATTTATAATACATTCATAAAAATTACAAAATCTAGGAATTTAAGGCGTACAAAAGGCAAAACCTCGGAATGAAAGCTAACTTTCTTAAATGCTACCCAATTAAACCAAATATAAGTACATTTACTATAATATGATATGTTAGATACATAAATAGATATATTATATCTATTTTGAAGACGGGTAAAAAAATACCCATTTCATTAATTCCTTTTTTGTTTGGCAGTTTGGAAGGCAGATGGGGAGTGATAGCCGTGAGCCGTAGCAGGTATCTGTTCAATTAGATAGAGATAAGCTGCGTTCTCCTAAGCACTCTTTGTAAGGGTGACCGATTAGATTGACCAGCAAAAAAACACTCTTATCTGCTGTAAAATCACTCCCCGGTGGTTCGGAACCCACCTAAAGCTGTAGGTCCAGCTCATCAATCACCATCATCCAAATCATTACCCACGCACAGGTCACAGACCTATGTGGGCTTCATCCTCCAAAAAAACCGTTTATAAACACCTTTTTCAATAATCCTCTCAGCCTATTTATAAATACCAATTTCAATCATTTTCTTAACCCTATTTTGACACAATACAATTCCAATCCCTTCACTATATCTATTCTGTAGGCGGTAGAACAACACTTATTTCAATAGTTCTCTCAGCCCTATTTTGACACTACACAATCCCAATCTTAACTCAGTTTACAGGGCTAAACCGAATTGTAAAAATAGAAGCCTACTTGTTCTCAAACAAGGCAGAGGGCTAAAGTGATGATTAATCAGAGGGAGATTTTCCCCCGAGCACAGAATCGGCATGTTCGGGTGGTGTCAGTCAACGTGGGAGTCATAATCATGTGCAGAGAAAGAGAAATAATGAGTGAGAGAGACAAGACTATATGAAGAATCGATAGTGACCACCCTGTATATGGCTTATGACTCATTAGTAGTACACTTTTTGTGTGCGTTAAGGCTTTACCCTCTTTAGCCAGTCAGTCACATGCTACTGGCACCAAGTTTATCTCTGCTACAGTACAGTACACACAAATAAGGGGCCCCTCCCCTCATTTTCCATCGCCCCCCCCCCACCTTACCCAACCAGCACACCTCTTCAAAAACTCCTGGTACATGCGCCTGATACCTTGTTTATTTACCATCTACCCCAAACTTCCTTTCCAATGCTTTTCAATACCCATAGCACTAAGCTAACTCACTTTATCATCCAACATTTTTATATTTATGGAGTGAAGCAAAGACTGTCTGTTCTCTATTTTTTTGAGAATATATGACTGCAGATCACGTGATAGTTTTGGGATTTCGATAGGAGTATTTCACTCCATTTCTATGGATATTTGTTCGGGTGAGGGTCCTACTGAATAGTTTTATGGTTTGGGAGCTTTTACTGTAACTATATATTACTTACAGGGAGTGAACAAAGAATATTAACTTTATTCCTGGATTTCTCATTTCATAACGATCTGCGTTGTTGAAATTAACTTTTTATGGTTAATTCAACGACTTTCAATCAATTTTTAATGAGAATAAATAATATTATTACTCACTTCATGCCAAACGTTTGGCATGAAGTGAGTAAAATTATCATTTATTTTCAATTAAAATTGACTGCAAGTCGTTGAATTAACCATAAAAAGTTCATATTAACGTTATACTGTACAGTTTCTAGAGCAACCTTACAATAGATTCAGGCTCAGATTTTTATTTGTGCTAATTTCATTCAAGTTTATATTCCTGGATTTCTTGTTCCATGACGAACTGCGTTGTTAATATTAACTTTTCATGTGAAATTTAACGACTTGCAGTTAAATATTTGTTAAGAATAAGTATAATAACTCACTTAATCTGGCCAGATTAAGTGAGTTATTATACTTATTCTTAACAAATATTTGACTGCAAGTCGTTAAATTTCACATGAAAAGTTAATAAGTTTATATTCTTCTCTGAACCTTTTTCTAATACTCAGGGGAGTTAATTCATATTAATTATACAAAAATACAGTTATAAATCACAGGGAAATCCTTTAATACAAAACGAAGAAAATGTATGTGTATGGGTGGAGAGTCGTTAATATCATGACAAACTACATTCTGAACTCGTTAGGCCTACTATAATAATTATCATAATCAATACAATAATTGCGCTATCAAAATAAAACTATAAAATAAGTCTAAATAGCAATAGTTAAATTTAATAGTAAGTAGTGGTTATATATTAAGTAGTAGTTAAATACTTGGTAGTAGTTATACAAAAATAGTGATTAAAAAGAGCATACATAATTAATAGAAAGATTGGAGTATCAAGTAAGTAAAAGATAGATTGATGGATCAATAGAAGAATCAAAAGATAACATTTTACACTTAACCTGTTTATCATGTCTTACAATTTTACAAAATATTGATTTTTTAATGATGTCCACATGAGACTTGTGCGTGGGTAATGAGGTGAGTGAATGCATAAAATTTAGAAATTTAAAATTCTAGTTGAAGATTTATTTCTTGAATTGCAAAATAAAATAGAGGGGGGAGGGAAACTTGCAGGTATTTTAAAACAACATAAATCACAATAAATTAACCTATCTCCAGACAAGCGCAAAAAAGTTACCGGTAACTTGGTAACCGAAATGACATTACTGGTCAAAGAATCGTCGACAACTCACCCCAGAGCAACAGTGCACGTTTAACAAAACCAATCAATGCTGCCCGGATAGCTTTTGGTGTGAGTGAACGTGAACCTGTCCTCATGAGCACGCTAAATATAGTGCGAATCGATCTGGGAGCTGAGTCTATGACCCCTAAAACCCCAACCCCAACCCCTAACCCCTCCTCAACCCCCAAAAAACAAAGACAGGGGCAACCCTCAGCTGTCTCATACACCCCCGGCACCCTCCAGACGTTGTGAGTCACAAAGCGTTTTTCGTTGACAGAAAAAAAGGAATGAAAAACGAATTCTTAATAAACAAGGACACGTTATTATCAGCTGGAGCAAATATCGAGCTCTCTCACTCTCCCTTCTCTTTTTCTATTCATCCTACCGTTCTAATTTCATCTGGATGCTCTTTGTAGACAGACAAAACACCCCGAAGGCAAGCAGATGATAAGCTAAGTGGAGGAGAAAGGGATTCACGTTTGAGGGTAGGTCATGGGTTGAGAAGAGAATAGAGTGAGATAAATGACGAATTGCAAAGTAAATAGAATAATTCATATGTGCTAGAATTGATTATAATACTAATACAGTACTATTAGAAAAAACAGAAATAAAATGAAGGAGTTGCAAAGAAATAGAATAATTTTCTTACGTGCATGAATTTAAAAAAGGTAGTGTATCAAATTCAAAATCTATAACTCCTCATCTAGTTGAAAATGTAATGGTTATTTATTCTATTATTTGTCATTTTCATGCATGTATTTGAAATAAATGAATAAATTTCATCATTCATTACAAAAACACAATCAAGTAACACAAGTAATAGAACAGGCACTTTCTGTCACTTTCAACCACAACTGCTTTCCTTAACCTATAATTTACAAATTTTCAATAAAAAATCTAAATTTTAGGTTATTACCAAGTTTAACTAGAAATTTCACTTTGAAGTACAATTCCTGATTCTTTCCAAAACATGAATATTAATTTAGATGTTCACTTTAAAAACGAAGCACTAAAACTGTCCAATAGCCCAAATAAGGTTATAGCTTATTCTTAACTTTTCATGTGAAATTTAACGACTTGCAGTCATATGTAGGCCTACAGATTAAGTGAGTTATACTTATTCTTAACAAATATTTGACTGCAAGTCGTTAAATTTCACATGAAAAGTTAATATTAACAACGCAGTTCGTCATGGAACAAGAAATCCAGAAGCTTGTTCTTGTTTGGAATGAGCAAATGAATTTGAATCATGTGAAAGTACAATCAAAAATAAAGAAAAAAATAAGAATTAGCTAAAAATATGACGGTTTTAGATTTTATTCTTGTTTCAAATGAGCAAGTAAATTTTGATCGATGTGGAAGTATGATTAAAAACAAGAAGAGAACTGCAAAAATATAACGATCAAGACTAAAGACCATAAAAGTTTATATGCCAATGACATATAACGTAATTTTTAAAGAAAGCAATAGTGGACTGTACCTGTTGTATCTTTACTTGATTGTGTTTTGTAATTAAACAAATAAACGTATGAAACCCTTGAACTAATAATTATGAATTTCAAGAAAATTGCAAGCAAATCCTCCAATTAGCTTTAATAATATTAAGAAGCAGAGTTTTTGTGAGACTGATTACATTGGTGTATTCACAACACAACATGATCTTTCCAACACCACAAAGAAGTGTATTATGAATGATAATTTCAAATTCAGTACATTAACCAATCCTAATTGAAGCTTCAAGCTAAGTGGACCAATCATAGAACAGGAGGCGTGGTTAAATTAATAGGCGTGCAGTGAGATGGGCATGGCTCAAAATATGCTCAACCAATCACATTTTAACGTGTCAAGATGACAGTAGAATTTTTACAACTTATTAAAATGTCTATTTCATAAATAAAATAAAATCATATAAGGTACAGTAATTATTATTTTAAATAATTGATGTTTGTGGTGTATTATATTACTTGAATTGCAGTTCAATAATCTGATAGGTAATTCTTAAACCAGGAATAACGTTACCAAATTTTATTCGGAAGACAATAAATTCCTTTTTCTACAACTGCTTGTGAAGTAGTTTTTTACGTACTGAAACTAATTGTTAAATACCTCTTTACTGCTCCGCAACCGGTAAAGTACTTTACGTTCGCCAGCTGTTTTCTTTACGCTTCTGTTTTGATTTTGATGCCTTCTCATTGGTGGATCACAGAATCCATGAAATTCACATAACCTCAACAATGGCGAACGCTAACCAAATCCGCGCATGGTCTGTGATGTTACAAACTGCAAGCTTTTATTGTGTTGGAATCCAGAACTGCAGTTTTAGGAAAAATATTGTAAAATTACTGCGCTCCGCTACGCGTAGTAAATGTTTTGGCTCGAGCGATAAAGTCGCGCTTCACGCTCTTAATACATAAATAACTATGTGCCTACTAAAAATGAAAGCGATGCTACAGGAAAGGATTTTTTAATAAACCTTTTTCGAAATTTTTACAGTAAAGTTACTGTAGAGTACGTTTAATTGGTAAATTAAGCCGATTAAATCTTATCTGATTTAAACAAGCGATAGGATCATTTGACATTTAATTTGGTCAGGAAACTTTGCGAGTTAAGACTAATATTGCAGTTTCAGACTTTGGTTCTTGAGGATTGACAACAAT
Source organism: Conomelus anceps (assembly GCA_948455865.1). Lineage (NCBI taxonomy): Eukaryota > Metazoa > Arthropoda > Insecta > Hemiptera > Delphacidae > Conomelus > Conomelus anceps. The sequence continues at coordinate 50,331,882 of OX418221.1, forward strand.
CTTTCAACAACTATGAGATCGGTTTCTCATGAGATCAAGCCTAAAAAGAAAAGTATAAATATTTTCAGGTTGATGTTCGCGCAATTAACTAATTTAGGGGATTTGATTACAAGAATTAAGTTTCATAAACGGGTTCTGTATCGATTTCTGATACTCGAAGTGAATTAGTGAGTAAAACCTAGCTATTACCTCAATTTTGATTCCGCAGCCGACTTATTAGATTGGTCACGAAGCCGTACAAAATGATTCAATCTTCCGCTAATTTCGATTTTGTTGTATTCGAAGCAATCGAAGCTAAGAAGCCAGATAATAGAACCGAACAAAGATTGAAAGTATAAGTACTAGAGAAAGCATTGGAGGGAATAAATTGACTCATCCAACGAGAAATTGACGGGAAAATAGGGTATAAAACGAGATAGAAAGTGGTTGAAAGTCTTGATGATGCACACTTATTTTTCAAGTAACTGAACAAAATTAAATACATAAAAACTCATTATTGGAAAAAAATTATTAAGTAGGAGAAGAAGAAGAAGAAGAAAATGAGAACGGAGAAGAAGGAAAAGATCAACGGTGAAGGAGAAGGAGAGGAAGAACAGGCAAGAAGAAGTATTGCAATACTGAATTTTGTATCAGAAATACTGATTTACTTCTGAAGAAGAACGGAGAAGAAAAAGAAGAAGAGGAAGAACGGAGAAGAAAAAGAAGAAGAGGAAGAACGGAGAAGAAGAAGAAGAAGAAGAAAAAGAAGAACGGAGAAGAAGAAGAAGAAGAAGAAGAAAAAGGAGAACGGAGAAGAAGAAGAAGAAGAAGAAGAAGAAGAAGAAGAAGAAGAAGAAGAAGAAGAAGAAGATGAAAAAGAAGAAGAAAAAGCTGAAGAAAAAGAAGTAGTAGTAATAGAAGGAGGAGGATGAAGAGGGGGAGAAGGCAAAAGAAGAAGAGAAAGAAGAAGCAAAAAAAGAAAAGGCTGGAAGTAAGAGAAAATCAAGAAGAATAAGGGGTAAGAAAAGAAGAAAAGGAAGTAAGAGAAAAAAGATGGAAAAGAGAGAGAAAAAGGAGAGGAGGAGAAGGAAAAGGAGGAGGAGGAGAAGGAGAAGAAGAAAGAGAAAAAAGAAGAAGATGGAGAAGAAGTAGGAGGAGATGAAGAAGAGAAGAAGAAGAGGAAGAAGAAAAAGAAGTGAGAGAAAAAAGAAGAAGATGAAGAAGAGGAGAAGATGAAGAAAAAGCAGAAATAAAAAGAAGAAGAGGAAGAACGGAGAAGAAGAAGCAGGAAGGAGAAGAAAAAAAAGAAATAAGGAGAAAACGAAGAAGAGGAAGAACAGAAGAAGGAGAAGCAGGAAGAAGAAGAAGAAGAAGAAGAACGGAGAAGAAGAACAAGAAGCAGGAATAAGAAGAAGAAGAAAAAGAAGAAAAAGAAGAAAAGGAAGAACGGAGAAGAAAAAGAAGAAGAAGAAGAAGAAGAAGAAGAACGGAGAAGGAGAAAGAAGAAGAAGAAGAAAAAGAAGAAGAGGAAGAACGGAGAAGGAGAAGCTGGAAGAAGAAGAAAAGAAAGAACGGAGAAGAAAAAGAAGAAGAGGAAGAACGGAGAAGGAGAAGCTGGAAGAAGAAGCAGAAGAAAAAGAAGAAGTAGAACAGAGAAAGATAATAAGGAAGAAGAAGAAGGAGGAGGAGAAAAAAAGAAGAACGGAGAAGAAGAACAAGAAAAAACAGGAAGAAGAAGAAGAAAAAGAAGAAGAGGAAGAACGGAGAAGGAGAAGCTGGAAGAAGAAGAAGAAGAAGAACGGAGAAGAAGAAGAAGAAGATGAAGAAAAAGAAGAAGGAAAAGCAGGAAGGAGAAGAAAAAGAAGAAGAACGGAGAAGAAGAAGAAGGAGAAAATAAAAAGATGTACAAGAAGAAGAAGAAGAAGAAGAAGAAGAAGAAGAAGAAGAAGAAGAAGAAGAAGAAGATGATGAAGAGAGAGAGAATGCGAGAAGAGAGAGAGTGAGAGAAGAGAAAAGTGATGAGAGTTAGAGAAGTGAAAGTAAAGTGAAATAATAATAACAATAATGATAAACAGAGAAGTGGAAAGTGTTTACAGAAATTGAAAGAATTTCACTCAATCAAAGACTCAGGTAGTAGAAGATAAATTTTAGTTTTCAAGATTACAGAATAAAATTAATGGGTTAGTCCAGGTGGCTTGTATTACTAAATAAATATAAACATTAAATGATACATAAAACAGAAAAAATTAAATCCATATAAAACTAACGACCTCCCTAACCATATTACAGCAACAGTTATTACAACCAAATATCCGCCATCTTTAATACTTCAAAATAGCACGCCATCTTTAATGGACATTAGATTAAGTTAAGCTGAGCTGGAAGCGAATCCCTTTCAGAAGTTTGCCGCTAACTAAATAGATCGAAATTGGCTCCCAACGTGTACCTGAGACTCAAGTTGGAAGTTGAGTTTGAAGGCATGAACTTTTTATTACTTTTTTACTGCAGCGCGGGCAAAGTAAAGCATGCCACATTGAAAGTTGTTGACTAACGTCGGCTTCGATGGGTTTCCGTTGGGCTTGGGCTACATGTCAGGCTAGTTGTGTCCTGGGACCGCAAAACGACTGCGACTTTTTCAATCTTCTAGCTAACACACATAATGGAAGTTTCACTTGCTAACTTTGGCATGGTAGATGTCTCCGAATTATTTATGCTTACTTTTTGGACGGATATTAAGAGGAACTTGCTCAAAACGTGTTCCAAACTTGGGTTTTGAAATTGAAATTGTATTTGCCAAATGTATTTTACAAGAAAATCAAATATTAGCATGTTGGTGAGATAAAACCTTTTATAGATATTACAATATTGAATCACTAAACATATTGTTGTAATGAAATTCAACTAGAAACTAATATAGTAATGAAAATAACAAATAAAAAATAAAATTCCTTGATTTCTTGTTCCATGACGAACTGCGTTGTTAATATTAACTTTTTATGTGAATTTGACTGCAAGTCGTTAAATTCACATAAAAAGTTAATAAAAATAAAATGTCATTTTTATTAAGCTATGTACTTGCTTAAAGAACACAACTGGCGCTGCCAGAAGGAGTAAAACTCAATTAATGACTTGCAGAATCAATTTTTTTTATAAACAAAACTGAGTAAAACCTTGATAAAAATGTTGAAATAATACAAAGAATTACTTTCCAAGTTTATAAAATATTGTACATCATGGTATAGTAATAGTAATAATCAATTTCTTCCAATCTCTAGAATTGAATTCCTGGATTTTTTTTAGGATGAAGCCCACATAGGTCTGAGACCTGTGCGTGGGTTATGAGTTGGATGATGGTGATTGATGAGTTGGACCTACAGTTTTAGGTGGGTTCCGAACCACCGGGAAGTGATTTTACAGCAGAGAACAGTGTCTTTTTTGCTGACCAATCTAATCGGTCACCGTTACAAACAGGGCCTACGAGAACGCAGCTTATCTCTATCTGATTGAACAGATACCTGCTACGGCTCGTGGCTATCACTTCCCATACTCTTTTTCCATACCGATCTGCGTTGTTAATATCAACTTTATATTGTAAATTTAACGACTTGCAGTCAATTTTTAGTGTGAATAAATGATATTTCTACTCACGTTTGGCCAAACGTTTTCGAGTCACGTTTGGCCAAAAGTGAGTAGAAATATTATTTATTCACAATTAAATTTATTGCAAGTCGTTAGATTTATAATTAAAAGTTAATATAGAATTGAATTGCAGAGAAGTCATATTTAGTACAAATGATTAGGCCTTTAAAATAATACTAACGAATGTAGAGGAATGGGTCAAAAGTAACATATATTTTAAGTTATAGTAACGTTTAGGTTGAGTAATAGTTGCCTATTTATTGTATTTGATAAGTTTTCTTTTTCGTTCTGCTGTTGTTTTGCTAAAGATAGTGATGATAGATTTTCTTTTTTGTTCTACTGTTTTTTTTTTTTTTGGACTATTTTTTTGATTGGTTGGATGCTTGATTTAGTGAATTATTGATGAACATTCCAGTGTTATTTTGGGTAGTAAAGAGGAAAAATTTTCATTTGTAATAAAGGAGAACTCGTCGTTAGCGAACAAGCTATGCTTTGCTGATGGCGCCAAAAAAAAAAATGTATTAATTGTGTATGATTGATTGTTATTTACAAGAGTTTGGCAATAAAGAATTTTGAATTTGAATAAATCAATCAGGAGTGGTTTTTAAAACATCTTAAAAAAGAAAGTTGAAATTGTAGAGGTTGATAAAATAAATTATCAAAAAAAAGAAAAAAGAAAATAGAGGAAATAAGGGAAAGAATAATAAGCATAAAAATATTGAATGAAATAAGAAATAAAGTTGAATGGAAAAGGAATGAAAAAGTGAAAGCGATGAAAAGAAAGGCCAATAAACTTGAGCCAATCTGATCAACTTTTACCAGAGATTATTAAGAGTTATTGATAACTGGAGGAGGATGAAGCAAACACAGGTCTAACACCTGTGCGTGGGTAAAGAGTTGGATGATGGCGATTTATGAGTTGGATGATGGCGATTTATGAGTTGGACCTACAGTTTTAGGTAGGTTCCGAACCACCGGGAAATGATTTTTCGTCATACTTGTAGGTTATGGACAGTTTACCAGTCAAGCAATCAATGTGGTAAACAACTGTTTACAGAAATCAAAAACAGCTGATGTAATTTGATGATTATTACTGTACACTGTGTGGTAAAAATCATCAAATGATTATTACCGCACTCTATGGGTGGTTGTGGCTACCACTTCACTGAAAAACCATTTGGTCGAAAGCTAGATCAGCTGATCTAGAACCATTATTGCCACATTTTACCTTGAGTTGCTGTGATTTGGTGTGTTGAGGTTATGTTTGTATAACAATGATTTATAGTTTCTTATTTGAACTTATCTGCTATTTTAGACTTGTATGACGAAAAATATCGTACGTAACTCGTCCGGGAAGATGTTTACCATACTCGTATGATAATACCGCACTCGACTTCGTCTCGTGCGTTAACTTATCATACTCGTATGTTAAACACCATTTCCCGCACTTGTAACGTAATATACTATTACAGCAGAGAACAGTGCCCTTTTTGCTGGCCAATCTAATCGGTCACCCTTACAAAGAGAGCCCAGGAGAACGCAGCTTCTATCTGATTGAACAGATACCAGCTATAGTTCACGGCTATCACTTCCCTAGTCGAAATTTAAATTGGAGGATCTTCAATTTAAAACAACTTCCTTAAATATATAGCTTGAAAAACGGTGCCCAAAACAATAGTAAATGATGTATGAAACAATGGAATATAGAATGACTGATTTTCTTCAATATTTTTTTCAATGAAATGTCAATTTATAACCGAGAACGTCAATATTGACGGAAAAAACATCAATAATTATGACAAACTATGTTAAATAGGAAGAATGAAGTACAACAATTAAAAGAAGGTACGTAATTTGAGAGGATGGAATATTGCCATATAAAAACTCCTATTTAAGGGATATTATTCAATGAATTTGACTACATTGACATAAATAGAATAAATGAATAAAACTTGGGTAAACGGACGTCGCCGGATCGCTCAAGTAGTCAGAGCCTAATAGTAGAATGTAGCCTAAATCCAGTAATTTTCAACAAGAAAGCAAGATCTAAACTTTCCAAAAAGGACTCAAAATGCCCAAGAACGATTGACTTTCTTTGTAGTGGTGAAGGTGATATTGTGGAAAATATCCATAATAAATAATGTAGAGTACATATATACAAAACTCCTACATACACTAAATTGTGTAAAAGAAAATGTCTGGCACTGCCAACAAAAGCTTAGCTTGAGTGTTGGCAGTGAGTTGCAGAAAAGAAAAGAAACAATTTTAAAATAAAGACAATATAATAAGACAAAGTTATCACAACTACATTTATTAAGAAGTGAGATACTAGTTTCGGATGTTACTACATTATCAATCTCAAACAAAAAAATTTAGGCACAATGCTCCTCCCAACAGGGGGCGGGACTTGTTGAAACCTTCAGCCAATCACAAACTGTCAATGAAGGTCAGCCTGTCCGTTAGCCAATAGTATCACTCCGTGTTTAGTATACATTAAGCTACTCTGTACTTTAGTTTTAGTTTGAGATTGATAATGGAGTAACATCTGAAACTAGTTTCTCACTTTTTTTTAATAAATGTGGTTGTGACAACTTCGCCTTATTATTTTTCATTAACAAAAAGAACGATTGATTAACGATTGCCGCGAGCCGTAGCTGGTATCTGTTCAATCAGATAGAGATAAGCTGCGTTCTCGTAGGTTATGTTTGTAACGGTGACCGATTAGATTGGCCAGCAAAAAAGACACTGTTCTCTGATGTAAAATCACTTCCCGGTGGTTCGGAACCCACCTAAAACTGTAGGTCCAACCAGTGGCGGATTAATGAATTTTTATGGGAGGGGGCGACATACCCTAAAAATACCCGGGGTTCGGGTATGGAATAAACCCCTCGGGTTCGGGGGGGGGGGGGGTTGGAATAAAAATTTTGAAAATTTAGTAGCCTTTAACCGCATTTTACACCAATCTAGCACTTAAAATGTAGTAGAAATATATTTTTTTTTGTGTTTAAGAACAATCAAATTTTTCTTAACTAGAGTAGTTTATTTCTGTATATTCATCTGAAATTATGAATACAAATTGTTTTATACAATACAATATGTCTTGAACAAAAATTGCTTTGCTAGCTTAATTTTTATCAAAAATAACAGAGAGCAGAGTCTAAGCAATTTATTCATGATCGTGATGATTTTCAAACCTATATACATTTATACATACATATTACTTTCAACATTCTTTCATGTTTCATAATACCAGTACTACAATGAATACGTATTAGGTCAAAAACAGAGATGTATCTTATATGCCCCTACCTATTCTATAAAAGGGAAGTGATAGCCGCGAGCCGTAGCAGGTATCTGTTCAATCAGAGAGATAAGCTGCGTTCTCATAGGTCCTGTTCGTAACGGTAACCGATTAGATTGGCCAGCAAAAAAGACACTGTTTTCTGCTGTAAAATCACTTCCCGGTGGTTCGGAACCCACCTAAAACTGTAGGTCCAACTCATCAATCACCATCATCCAACTCATTACCCACGTAGAGGTCTCAGACCTATGTGGGCTTCATCCTCCAAAAAAAGTCTTTATAATACAAATACACCTAACATTAAAATTACCTGTTCAAATATATGTACTAGCACCCGCGACTTCTTCATAACACTCAACAATGGACAACACCCAACTGCATAGCACAAACTGAGCTCAGAGTTCTGAATTCTATTTTTGTTTACTTTAAAACCGGTAGTGATCAATGAAAGTAAAAAAATGATATAATATGATGGTGGAAATATGATAAGTAGCTAGTATAGTGTAACACCTAGTTTAGGTGAGAAACTTGTACATGTCAACGAGTACGTTGGTTTAAAAAAATAATATGACCTTTAAAAATTATGTAATGACCTACAAAGATCACAAGGATGCTTGCACAGTGGAGGATTCAATACTCGAGGATAGTCACCATTGTAAAATCAAACACGTGCTGTGTAATTGTGGTATTCACGCTGCATCAATATAGCGTCTCATACGCCATGTTTGATTTTGCGAAAGTGATTATAATGGAGGATTGGATGTTCCACAATGCAAGCATCCTTATTAGTAATAAATAGTGCATAGTAGAAATTATAATATAAAAGTCTTCATGTTGTATTCTGTCGACGAAACCCAAACGCTGGAGGAAAATTTATTGAAGAAAAAGCAGAAGAAGACGGAAGAGGAGAAAGTTATGAAGAAGAAAATGGTGGACCAATATGTAAAGAAAAAGAAGGAGAAGATGGAGAAAAAGGAGTAGAAGAAAACTGAGAAGAAGAAGAAAATCAAGGAGAAGAAGAAGAAAAAGTAGAAGCGACGAGAAGAAGAAAAAGAAGAAAAGAGAAGAAGAAGAAAAAGAATAATAATAAAAGAAGCGAGAAGAGGAAGAAAATAGAAGAAAAAGAAGAAGCGACGAGAAGAAATACTCCTTTCGCAGGACCTGCAAAACTTAGCGAATTTCTGTATTTTTTCAAATATTTATGAATATCTATAGGCTATATATTTTTTTTAATTTCTGGAAAAAAACACGAAGCGTTCTGTACTCTAGGGACCCCAAAACAAGTTTATATCGAGGTTCAGGGTGAAAGTAGCACATCACGACCAACTGCAATATTTACATTTCAAGAAATTCGCTCAAACCCTCCCCCCACGAAATTAAAATAATTTGAAATTAAAAAAAACTAGCTCCATATTCGCTTTTATCACCAAAAAATACTGATAACTAATCACTTTTTTCATATTGCACAGAAATTGACAAATTAAAAAATTTTCGACGCCATTTTGAAAATGGCTGCTTTTCTCAAAACGCACTGGTTTTTCGAGGTGGATGAGTTGAAATTCGGATTCAGCGCCTCAAAAACCATAAGGAACAGTCAAGAAAAAAAAGATTAAAGTTTTTTCCTGAAACACTTTTTTAGCACCAAATAACTAACTCCATAGGGCAAGATACAGCTTTTGACAACAATGGTTTTTTCTTGATATCTTGAAAATTTGTTCAGCTAGAAGGCAGTGCAATACCTTAAAATTTTTGACTCCATGAGCTCTATCTTAAAGTCTAACAATAGAACTAAAATTTTCAAATACAACCCTTTTTTTCTTGAAAACCCCTAATTTTGGCGGGAAAATACCCCCGAAAAGGGGGTTAACCTTTTTGGATTTTCCTGGCTAACAAACTTGTCCAAGCTATTCACAAGAGGAAAGTGTATACCAAATTTGGTGGAAATCGGACATCTCCTTCAAAAGTTATCGTGCTATCAGACACATAGATGTAGCCTAATGGCTATGTAACTGAAATTGCATTGACGTGTCATACACCGCTAGAGCTATGCTCATCATAATGCGGTTTCATGCAACAAAATTATAATAATAATAAAATAATAATAATAATAATAATAGATATATATTATATATATCTACATATATAACATTTTGTGCCACTATGACTTTTGTACTCTGGGGGCTCCAAAACAAATTTCCATCATGGTCCCGGGTGAAAGTCGCACATCACGACCTGCTGTAATAGCTGAATTTGAAGAAATTCGCTAAAAAGAAGAAAAAGAAGAAGGAAAAGAAGGAGCGTGGAGAAGAAGAAAAAGAAGAAGAAACGAGGAGTAGGAGAAGAAGGAGAAGAAAAAGAAGAAGCGAGGAGAAGTAAAATAAAAAAAGCGAGAAGTAGAAGAAGAAAAATAAAAAGGAGAAGAAACGAGGAGAAGAAGAAGAAGAAGAAGAAGAAGCGAGGAGAAGAAGAAAAAGAAGAAAAATAAAAAGAAGAAGAAAAAGAAGAAAAATAAAAAGAAGAAGAAAAAGAAGGAGCGTGGAGAAGAAGAAACGAGTAGGAGGAGAAGAAGGAGAAGAAAAAGAATAAGCGAGGAGAAGAAGTAAAATAAAAAAAGCGAGAAGTAGAAGAAGAAAAAGAAAAAGGAGAAGAAGAAGAAGAAGAAGAAGCGAGGAGAAGAAGAAGAAAAAGAAGAAGCGAGGAGAAGAAAAATAAAAAGAAGCGAGAAGAAGAAGAAACTAGGAGGAGGAGAAAAAGAAGTAGAACAAGAAGGAGAAGAAGAAGAAGAAGAAGTAAAAGCGAGTAGAAGGAGAAGAAGAAGTAAAAGCGAATAGAAGGAGAAGAAAAAGAAGAAGAAGCGAGAAGAAGAGAAAAGAAGAATAAAAAGAAACAGAATAAATAAAAACAAAAAGTAAGAGGGAGATGTAAAAAAAATGAATTTGTCGTGTTTTAAATAAGCCGAACTAACTGAATCGGGCAGTCTGCTACAGCTAGATGCTAGAAGAATGATATTACTGACGAATTCTGGTAATGCATTTAATAAGCATTTACTGCATTTGTACTGTATTTTCACTTTTTTTTAGTCTGTTGCACCTTTTCTTCACATTCATTGTCACAATAAATAAATAAAAACATAACGTTTTCATTCAAACATCCATCTAATAATGAAGAGACTTGCTCAAACGGAGGAAGTTATTGCAATAGAGCGCTCTAGTAAAGCAATCTCGTATCACTTACTAGAAGAAATTTTTCGAGCAACATAAATGCTCATGTAGATTTATCTAGACCTAGTCTATCTTGTCTAGCTCTGGATCTCGTTGACACTCGTTAACAAAAGTTACATTGCTCTACTAGAGCGGTCTACCGCAATAAGTGTCTCTGTTTGGACGGACATTCAGACAATAATCTACAATTTTACCACATACACAAGCACACTACTACACACAACAGAGCACAAACAATTTACAATAATTATTATTTGACTTACATGACTGGTTTTGGAAAAATTGGTTCCCATTCCATGTGTGGCCCACTGATGATGCTGAGCTTCCACAACATACAATTATTCCAATCTACTCTTTCACTCTAACCAATGCCAAGTTCACTTTTTTGTTCACTCTCTCACTCCAACCAATGTCCGTTCATAAGCCATGGCTTAAAACACCACACATTCACTGCTCAATGTAATCACAATACGAGGTGCCGTTCAAAAGTAGCGTGCACTGAATAACTTAAGAATATACATGGATAATCATCAATCATCAATCTTCAATACAGAAATATAGAACATATACGATCATTAATTTTTAAAATATACGATTTATATTGTGATGAAACTATTTGCTAATCCAGGGAAAACAATAATTAATCTATTAAGGTAAATCACTATTTCATAATGAATAATAAGACGAAGTTGTCACAACCGCATTTATTAAAAATAGCGAGATAATAGTTCCGGTTGTTACATCATTATCAATCTCAAACATACCAAAACAGGGTTTATTCATTTCAATCAGTCGATCTTTAATTCAGAGATATGAAACATATATGATTTTAAATTCTTGTAAAATCTTTATTATGGAATTATTCGCTAATAGAGGTAATCAAGAATTTATTAATCTATTGAGATACGAATTAGCCTCAACAAAGCTATTTATTTCGTAAAATCAATCTTCGAGAATATACAGATACCGGTAGAAAATATATTATTATTAATTTTTGTACAAGATTTATGATGTAATTATTTCTAATGAAAGTAAGTCGAATGGGATATCATTAACATGTGGGGTATCAATCATGATACATTTTTGGAGTAGCCTAATTAAAATTCGTATTTTCATTCAACCTAGGACAGGGTAATTTGGTGATAGGAGTTGCGCTACTTTTAGAAAAATATGTAATTTTCAAGTATTGAACATAACAAAACATAGACAGCTTAACAAACCGTGTTTAAAATCAAAGTTTTTCAAAAAACGGCAATTTTATTGCAGAACATCAAGCATTTTTCAGTCCTTGACAGGTAGAAGTGAAAGAAAGTAATATCTAGTCATCCGATACTATCAATCATGAATTAATAATAATCATAGTCATTGCTAGTAAGTATTGTCCTACGTTATTGTCAGTAGCTCGTCCCATAGTTGAAAGTGGGACAGGTCTCAGTCAACAGCCAATCACAGCGTAGATTAGTTCAGCCTATCAACGGCATTCATTTTGTTAGCCACTAGAATCACTCATTCCACTTTTTATAATTTTCAACTACCAATTTTTTTTAAGCTATTATCAATTTATTCATTCATTTATTTAAAAAAATATGTCGATTGTTATTTTAGCTTGATTATATTAATCTATATCTACACTATGATCACATCTAACAGGTTGTATAAATTGATAAACTCAAGTGCCATATAAGAGATATTTCTATTAACCTGGGCCTGGGTAGCCTACTATAAATGGCACAACACTATTATTTAAACTTGGTGTGTACACCTCCCTCTAAAACTACACTTTCCATCCATCAGCTTTTTTCCAACAGCTTCTCGCTCCAAATTTCCGTCTTTATTTGCCCCAAAACAGCTCGGAGGCCTGATCGAAAATTTACGACATCAATTCTTCGTCGTTACCCCCCCCCCCCCACCAGTCCACACCCACTACGACCCTAAATTCCGTCCTATCTACAAAATTTATTTGTTATCGGCCCCCGGAATTTAATGCCGTTGAAATGTGTACCTTATTATAAAAAGAGTCACGGACGGCTACAAAGCATTACAGAGATAGGCGAGAGAGTGAGTTATAGAGGGAAAGAGTTACTAAATGAGAGAAAGAAGAGAGAAGGGATAAATGAGAAGAATGGAGGTTGGAGGGAGAAAGCAGAGAGCTAAGGATAGGCTGATAAGAATAGTGTAACCAAGTGTAAGAAAGTGTATATTGTAAGGGAGAATGAATGGATAAGAGAAAGTGACTGAAGTGAGAAAGAAAATGTAGGAGAGAGAGTGACACAAAAAGTAAGAGGAGTGAGAGTGACACAAAAAGTAAGAGAGAGAGAGAGAGAAAAAAAAGAATAAAATCAAGGAGGAAAGAGGAAAAAGGCAAACCTAAACATACGAAATGTTTACTTGTAAGAAACTACAATTCAGGAATATCTTGCATCTTTGCAGTGAGTTACTCCAAGCAATATTCTCACTCTCCCTCTATCTCTTTCTCTCTCTCTTACTCTCTCTTGCATTCTTTCTTTCTCGCTCATAAATAATATTTGCTATGAAACTTTCCTATCCCCACGTTTCCACTCCATAAAACAAACTCAATACACCTTCTTGATAACTTCTTTTTTTTTATGAGCTTTCCATTGGTAGAGAGTCTTGCTTTATTGAATGAAGTCAATCAAGCAAAAATACCATTTACAACATCAGTTTGTTTGAATTTATTAAATACTGACTCTAGATTTTCCAATTTTGAGTTTTCTGACAGTTTTATAATCGAAAACTTAAAGTTCAAACATAAAAAATAATTTAAGGCACACTTAAAATGAATCTTGAATCTGAATTTCTAGCATTTAAATTTAATATTTTGAGTGTATGTTGTGTTATGTACGCTGATATCAATAGAAAATAATTTGAAAGAGAAATATATTTAGAAAAATTAGAAATTTAAAGTTAATTAGAAAAAGAAATTATTTTAATTGATTTTCTAATCAACGCAATGGAATATTCAACTTTCAATTATTATATCAGTGATCAAGAAGAAGTTGATGGGACTGTATTTAGAGTGTATGGTGCCTGTTGCATTATTATTAGGAAAGTGATAGCCGCGAGCCGTAGCAGGTATCTGTTCAATCAGATAGATAAGCTGCGTTCTCGTAGGTCCTGTTTGTAACGGTGACCGATTAGATTGGCCAGCAAAAATGACACTGTTCTCTGCTGAAAATCATTTCCCGGTGGTTCGGAACCCACCTAAAACTGTAGGTCCAACTCATCAATCACCATCATCCAACTCATTACCCACGCACAGGTCTAAGACCTATGTGGGCTTCATCCTCAAAAAAAAACAATTACTTTTTTATTGCTGATGATGCCCACATGAGTCCGAGACTTATGCGTGGGTAATGAGGTGAATGATAACACATAGATGCCAGACGGAGGAGCGGGATTCGAACCCACGACCGCTGAAGCGACCGCTTCAACCATTTGCGCTAAGCGCAAAACTAAAACTAGTTTTATTAACATTTTATATTCCTTGTTATTTTAAAATCTCATGAAAGTTGTTAGTCGTAAAACGTAATTATTAATTGAAGATTTCCATGCAACAGGCTCCTGAGGATCAATTATAAATTTACAGAAATGTTTATTTTTAAGTTGAATATTCTTAAAATTGATATATTGGAGTTTTGGTCAAATTGATAGGCCTAACCTTAAACCTAACCTAACCTAAGATTTCGATTCATGAATTACAATTTTGTGAAGAAAGCAGTTTTGGGCTAGTAGCCTTGTTGTACGTCCACATTCAATTATAATTTAGTCTTCTTCATAATCAATAAATATGTGTTTTAATTCTATTATCCATTTTTTTATTACATCAATTCATGGCATCTTTGTTGGATCCTATGATGCTCCTGTATGCGGACATAATTTCACAATGAAATTATTTGCATACAGTATTATTTCTGCAGATTTTTTTTGTAACATTTTATATCTTGTACAAGATAGTTAAGTTGAACTAAGTATTTTTTCCTTTGTAACTTCTTGGTTTCTCTCCTAATAATTGATTGTTTTATAATTATTATTATTTTTTATCATGTATAATTTTTTCCTGTGTATTTGATTTTGCTTGTTTGTATTTGCGGAAATAAAGATTATTTTTTTTAAATGTAACTTTCTTTGTAGTGGCAAAGGTGACATTGTGGAAGGTATCCATAATGAATAATAAGACGAAATTGTCACAACCACATTTATTAAAAAAATATTGAGAAACTAGTTTCGGTTGTTATACCATTATCAATCTCCATCAAACTAAAACTAAAGTTCATAGTAGTATCATTCCATGTTCAGTATATGTTCAGCTTCTCTGTACTTAAGTTTTAGTTTGATTGAGATTGATAATGGTATAACAACCGAAACTAGTTTCTCAATATTTTTTTAATGAATGAGGTTGTGACAATTTCGTTTTATTATTCATTAATGAATATGTAATATTGAATCAGATTAAGCTGTGAATGAACACACTATAACCAATCATTATCATTATATTATACAGTATAATAGATTTTATTTATCTATTTATTGTGACAAATTTACAACGAGTGTTAAGGTGCAACAGACTCGAGTCCAAAACTGCTGCCTTCACAAATTTTGATATGCTACATTGTCCAAAACATTGAGGTTAAATCAGAATAAAAATTAAAATATGCTGAAAACCTTCACTCGAAAAATAATAAAATAAATTTTCTCACTTGACCACTATTAATTTAATTTAAAATTTTACTTGATATTAGTTCCTATACTTTTATAGACAGAAAACCTAATGAATACGTAATAGAAACCTAACCGTCTTCTATGTATTCTTTCTGTACACACTATTTAGGGTGGTTAGGGTCAAAGACAAAAATATCAAAAGAAAATAGAACACCGTATATATGCGCATAGTAAGTAGATCTGTATGACATGGTAAGTGTATGCATGTATGGAAAGCAACCAATGTAGAAGTGGGACTCGAGTAAGTTCCGAGCAGAAAAAGGAAAATCAAGTCTTCGGGACAGAATTTTCCCCGCGATATTTCAACTTGGGAAGCTCCATACACTGTGATTCCACTTCCTTTTAGTATATGAACCAGTGCTTTTCCAGTAGATACGTTTTTCCCTGGAGCGGGAATACATGTAGGACCACGAAAGAAATAAAAAGTAAAGAGATCTCTGCTGGAATCGTATTTTCTCAAGTCTAGCTCACTGTTACCTCGGTCTCAAACTCACACACTGCCTCAGGGTTTCACTCGCACACTTGTCCTCACAAGAAATCCTCATTTTCTCAATATTTTCACCAGCTACCTTCTTCTAAAATTTATACCTTTTCTGAGGACACAACTTACTTCCTCATTGACATGTGTCTCTTTTCATGATTCTAATATTGAGTTTTCAATATTAAGTTTTTGCAGTCTACAGTTAGTGAGTACAGTTAGAGTATGGAATAATAATAATAAAAATGATGATAATAATAAAATTAAAATAATAATAACTATATTAAGTAATAGTGTAAGTAAAATGATTAATAATTTGGAGCAATTTAAGTTTTGGATTAAGGCTTGTTTGCCATTTTTCACTATTTGCACAAGTTCATTTGTACAACTATTTGTAGTTAAGTTCAAATGCGATAATTCAGGAGTTATTATAATTCCAAAACCTCAATGACTATAGATTTAAAATAAATTATTTCTACTTCTTTCTACAACAAAAGTAAATTGCAGTCTTCATATCTGACATGAATTACGAAACCTATCTGAACCCATAGTCTATCACATTGAATATTAAATAAAAATATTATGGAATCCATGGATTCCACTATTATGGAATCATCACAAATATTTAATAATGAATAAAGTAATTGACATTTTTATGGATATGTATGTCTGGACGAAGAAACATGAATGTTAATATGACATACCTAATGTGATAATATAATAAAATAAAGGGAAATAAAATAGAACACAATTAATAATGAATACATTATTATTAATGCATTTATCAACATTTATAGAAATATTCTAATGTTTATGATTTTTTCAGTTAATCCACATAGTCTAACTATCATGCTTCCAAGATTAAGATTCAAAATACAACTAACAATAATTTATCATTCAACATTTTCTCATATTGTGTTGTTAATAATATGCTTTTTAATCAGTCAAGATGGATTTTTTTAAATTGACTTAAAGTAATTTATCTTTATTGATTAACCAGCAACTATTTTATTTTATCAGTTGAATCACCAATTAACTATTCTATCCATCAGTTCATTGATAAATAATTTAATTTTCTTAATAATTAATCAATTCATTAATTATTTGAACAATTTAATAAACTATTTATTTATTTGATATTCTATTCATTCAAAGCACTGTACTTGATTTATTGTCCTGGTGCTAACAACCACACCTTCTTATCTGAGGCTACTGTGTTAAATGGAATTTTAGAAATTTTACAATCTTTAATTTGATTCAATCACATTTTCGACAATCACATATTTGAATCTTGAAATTTGACAAGTTTTAACGGTTTTATAAGGAACAAAACATATAACACTAGCGGAATAAAATATTTTATGGAAATTATCAAATAATTATTTAGGTACGGTAATAGTTCCCTGAGACAAGCAATCTTGGACTTTATTACAACTTCACTCTCACTAAAACTTCAACAATCCCCCAGTAGCCAATTCCCCCCCAGTAGCCAATTCCAATTTCCGTTCAAGAAAAACTTTACTCCGGAGATCATTCAAGGAATCATCCGAGCTAATTGTAATCTAGAGCATGAATCCTATTGAAAATTCGACGATGAAAACTCTTGGAAAATTCGACGAAGGAAAACTCTCGGAGGACGGATTTTAATTAGGGCTCTTTTCACAGTATCTCGACCAAAGTTGAGAACAGAGTCGTATAATTGGGTGAGTTTTCACGACGAATAAAATAATGTTCGAATCACAAAACTTTGGACCAACTTCAAGGCTAGCATAGCATAATTGAATCGTAAAAGGATTTATACCCTTACTTCCGCATGACTCGATAGCACAGATATTTGGTACTCATGTATTTCATGGAGTAGCCTAATATAAATTTTAGTATTTCCAAAAAAACTTGTTTGATCAAATTCAAGTTTTATTAACTTCAATCTACACATTTATGATGCTAAAGATAGTTCTATAAAGTTATCTCAACAATTAATTCTGTTGAGATTCAAGAGATTCAGTATTTTTATCTATCATCGGTATAGAATAGACCTTATTTACTTTTTATTGTAAATTTAACGACTTGCAGTCAATTTTAATTGTGAATATTTCTACTCACTCAGGCCAAACGTTTTCGAGTCATGGAGACCCATCTTCAAAAGCGTCCTAGATCAGAATGTCAGTTTTTTGGTTAGAAGAATAAACTGTAGTTTTTATATAATATGATCAAAAAGTTTGTGTGATTTAAAATGTAATTGTTCCCTCATGTTTTCTTTATTGTGTGTGGCGTGTTCGTAAATTTCAAATTGTTCAAGGTATTGAGTTCGTGTCCTTTAGATTTTATGTGTAGGTTAGTAGTGATGTCAGTAAAAGTGTGTCCAGTTTGAATAATATGGTCTGCAAAAGTCGATTCGGTTTTTGTATTTAAGGCTTGTAAATGTTCTTTGCAACTATGTTTGAATGCGCGGCCTGTTTGTCCTATGTAAAGATTGTTACAATCAGAACAGTTTAGTTTGTAGATCCCTGGGAGATCGTATTTGTTTGTGTTCAGTGTGGTTTTGGGTACAAGTGATTCTTTTATTATTTTTTGTTCTGAATGCAATGGTGTGGCCGGCTTTTTTTGAATATTTTTGGTATTCTGTTTAATTGTGGATCAATGTATGTCATTGTGATTTATTCTTTGTTGGTGGTGTCCATTTGTTTTAGACATATTAACTTATTTCAAATTCTAGAAATTGGGTGAAGGAAATGGCTTCGATTAAATCATTTTAATAACTTCGAGGTTCAACATTTTGTGAATGCCATGCCTAAACGATGTATCAAATTCTAGAAATGAGGGGAACGAAGAGACATTGTAAAAAAAATACTGACATCAAGATTTTACATGTTGTAAAATAACATCAATACTGTATATGAATTGATTAGTATCATGATGATCAAATAATATCCTATTTTTTTCAAAGGAATAAACGATTTTACATCCATAAATTATTATTGATATCCATTTTAAAAATGTTAATATGCAAGCATAATGATTATTATTTACACTGTTTCATGGTAAAAAAAAGCACCTGATTCGCGTGAAATGAGTGGACATTAATATTTTTTTAATGAGAATTCAATACGGTATTCAAATTAGAATACATAATAAATTCAAAAATAGATTTGTCATGAGAATAGCGTGTAAAGTAGCGTGTAGAACTATTTCCCACATAAGGTCACGCAAACAGCTATTTTCGTTAAAATATGGTTGATACTAAAATATGCAGGTAATCGTGTTTAATCTACTCCAATCTTTTCTAGTTTTCACACTCATTACACCTTTTTTTCTTCTAGAAACGAATCTAAATCCCCAGACAAAAATATTTTGTATTAATTTCATCATAATCAGTTTTATAATTGAATTGAATTGATCAATATAATAAATTAGACATATATTGATAATGACTAGAGTTTTCAATGTAGTAGTACAAAATGGTTTGGGCAAGAAATCAGTTTATAAATTTAAATTGAACACCACTAATAATTAACCATTACATGGAGTAAACTAATTTCCGAATAAAACATTTTCACTAACGTTTTCATCATACTTAAATTTAATTAAATCTAATTATTATTTGTTTTTCTAAACACTCTTTAATGTCAATGTCTCCAGGACTTACTTAAATATTTTTATATACTTTATTTATCCATTTATTACAAAACACTATCAAGTAAAGATACAACAGGCACAGCCTACTACTGCTTTCTTTACAAGTTTAAGGTTATATCTGAAAAATGCGTTAAAATCATTGCTATGAATTTTCATTTCTTCATCAACCGCCTCTCTATCATTTTCTATAATCTTTTTATTATCACCACGTCATAACTTGTGATTATACTTTGCTTAATACATGTTTAATGTAAGTTATATAAACATGTAATAAAAAATACCTTTAGATGAAGAAACTACACTACTTGTTTAAACTTGATCTAAGCTTAACAGCATTTCGGTTTCTTACTAATAAAAATCGAGATCAACTATGACAAAGCTATTTTAATTTGTTGCTAATATAAAAGCAGACTGATAAATTACCTAGCGGTGAATTTACGAGCAAAAGGAAATTGTACTTCAATTTCAGAACTAAGAACTTTATAAACTATCAATCGTGCACGAGTGATGATGTAATAAGTGAGTTGATATGCTTCTCAACATATTTCAAGCTATGTATATGTGACTATCATGAATGACAGCAATTCAATGAGCTTCCAAGAACGCTAACCATGTATTTCTAAATATTCATGAATGTATTTCAATATGTACACTAATGAGATAATGAGTGGTAGAAAATTTTCTAGACCTAGAATTTGATAATTTCCTAAACACAAGAGACAGTACTCACCACAGGATAAACTTTTCAAATTACTAAACGTTTACAAGACTGGATTATAACCTATCGTAAATTTACGACAATTTATGTATCATTCAAAAACATCACTATGAACGTTGCACACCTAATCCACGAAAATTATGAGCGAACGAAATTAAAGTCTGTATGAAAACACTTTAATTACACAAAAAACAAACTTTTTTGTTACAAATCGATGACATTCATGGAGGATTCGTTTCAAGATTATTCTATATCAAAAAATGGAAAAAGATTCATTTAAAAAATATTCCATGTCGAAGCCATGCACGTCCAATGTTTATTTTGACACAAAAGTCATGTGAAACCGCACCACTTCAATAGATACCGAACGCGTGAGAGCTTTCTCAGCAATGAAGCAGTTCTTTGATCTCTGTGTTTATGCCGCATCGCGGTTGTCGAGAGAGCTGCTCCGTTGCAGTGTATGATACACATGAAATTCTAGTTTCTTGAGGGTGTTTACTGTTTTAGTGTCTTAAGAAGGTGTTTTGAGGATGTAATTTTCGATTTCTCCCTTTTATTGGAAATATTTGATTCGTTGTGAGATATTTATCTGAATATAATAAATTAGGAAGGGCATGTAATTATGTAATGTTGACTGCGTTGTGCTACTTTATATTCATTTTGTAGTTCATGTGATATATGTGATTTGTATTGTCAACCGTGGACAAATAAAATGATTTATTTTTATTATTATTCAGAATAGAGAGATTGTTGGTATAGGTGAAGTGATTTAGGGAAGTGATAGCCGCGAGCTGTAGCAGGTATCTTTTCAATCAGATATAGATAAGCTGCGTTCTCGTAGGTCCTGTTTGTAACGGTGACCGATTAGATTGGCCAGCAAAAAAGACACTGTTCTCTGCTGTAAAATCACTTCCCGGTGGTTCGGAACCTACCTAAAACTGTAGGTCCAACTTATCAATCACCATCATCCAATTCATTGCCCACGCACAGGTGGGCTATGTGGGCTATGTGGGCTTCATCCTCCAAATAAAACATATTTTAAAACAAAAAAAGAAACCGACTTCAGTGAAATGATAAAATACTCACGTACTAAAAAGTTTAAAATAAAGTATTTACTTTAAACTGAGAAAATTTTAAATTTCATACAAGTAATCTTTTGAAGTCGGCGCCAAATATTTTATGAAGTTGATAAGAAATTCTATATAATATCAAAACTAACACTGTAATTTTTTGGAGGATGAAGCCCACATAGGTCTGAGACCTTTGCATGGGTAATGAATTGGATTATGGAGATTGATGAGTTGGACCTACAGTTTTAGGTGGGTTCCGAACCACCAGGAAGTGATTGATCAGAAATTCTATCTAATATCAAAACTAACACTGTATTTCAATTAAATATGTGATTTACACTCACTTTTACTGAAATACAGTAATTGATAAGAAATTCTATCTAATATCAAAACTAACACTCTATTTCAATTAAATGTGATTTACACTCACATTTACTGAAATACAGTGTCAGTTTTGATATTAGATTGTTCAATTATTTCGTCATGGAAAACATCACAGAGTAATTCTGTTATATTTTAGAAGTTTATGGGAAATTTGGCGCCGACTTCAAAAGATTACTTGTATGAAATTTAAAATTTTCTCAGTTTAAAGTAAATACTTTATTTTAAACTTTTTAGTACGTTTTCTAGTAGGTTTCTTTTTTTGTTTTAAAATATGTTTTATTTTAAGCTTTTTAGTTGAATTTTCAAACTTTGAAAACATGAGAAATTTGTTGAAGCTTACATTATGAAATATTTATCAAATTAGCAAGCCAATAATTAATTTGTAACATACAAACTTAAGTAACTAAAAATCCACTTATAAGAAAAGATAAACTAAGGAAAATTCTACAACGTTTTATTTAATGTGGAATATTGTATTTAGGAAAATTATAATAGCGAAAGGCTTCTTAAAAGTGAAATGGCTTTTGATTCATTTTGATGTGGTCCCTTTCAGAATATACCTACACTGAAATAGTAGGCCTATATTACGTTACAAGTGTGGAAAATATTGTGCTTACTGAAAATATAAGTGAACGCAGGAGATGAAGTTGAGTGCGGTATTATCATACGAGTATGGTAAACATCTTCCCGGATGAGTTATGTACGATATTTTTTGTGATATTAGTCATATATATTTTTTTAATATAAAAAACATAAACTTTGAGCTAGTACAACAAGCATCATCAAACATAAACTCAAAATAGCCTATTGTACGCACATGTATAATGGCGAATAAATATTCTTAATCAATCACAGCAGGGAAACTAAAAATACTTCTGAGAACAGTGTTTTTCCAAATTCTCCAACTTATGATTGAAACTAAATAACCTTATTCCTATGACTCAATAACATCAACTAAATTATTTACAATTTTCATATGAACATATGGACATAAATATTATATTTTTCTTATTCTCGATTCAAATTAAGTTCACGTGATTGGTCAAAACGGGACATTAAAGACTTTTTTCACACTGGACCTGCTTTGGTTAACCGATGTCGTTTACTCGGCATAATTGCATTGCATCATATGATTTCGAAAACCGTCTAGATGTAAAGCGCTCCATATGATACAATGATCAGCCTGGTAAACGACACCGGTTATCCGATTGGCGGTTATGTGTGGAACTATCCTATTCAAACTTGATTGAAATGAAGACATCGAAGAATAGTCCTTTTTGTTTAATATTGGGCTAAGTATTGGGCCGATCCTTGCGAAACTTGGATGGGACCACCGCTGAGCGATGCTCTTTCATTTAAAAATAAATTCATCGAAATCGGTTCAATATTGTTCAAATGATTGATGTACAAACATAAAAAAAAACCAAAAAAAACAGGTCGAATATAGTAACCTTGGTGTTTTTGGAAGTCGGTTAAAAAAAAGGTCTGATTGGGTTCAAACACCTAAAATTCACATAGATAATAAATACTATTGAATGCCTATTGGAGGTCATGGAATCGATAGATTTCGAAAAGTACAATAAAACATGATTTGTCTGGTACGCCAGACAAGCCCAATGTTGACAATTGTTGATGGCTAGTTTTGAAACACGATTCATTTTTGAAACATTTATTAATAAAATTGAATAAAATGCATTGATTTCATTCATTGGATATTGAAATTCAATGTCAAAATAATAATAATGTACTCTTTATATTATTGAAATCTGTTATGAAAGGGCAGTTAAACACGTATGTGTTAGAATATGATAGAACATGATTCATGATAGAGGGATTCAAAACTGGACATGACAAGAGTAGGTTATCATCATTACACCATACCAACAGTTGCACTAACTGATACCGTAGTGTGTTCAGAAAACAAAAGTTATGCTTTAGTACAATAGAAGACCATTTTCAACTGAATATGATTGATACAATGTAATTTTAAATGGAAAATTTTTAAAATTCTTGCCAAGAATCGCTTTCAAATAATGAATTACAAATTTACAATATAATATCACTAGTTATAATAAGGTGAACATGGAGTAAATGCCAAGATAATCATGATTGTATTGCCGTTATTAGATAATTAACCTTGAAAAATTTTCATTGAAAGCTCAAATAGTAAATTCATTCATTATATTTAATCGTGTGCTGGAAAAATTATATTTAAGCAATTGCTAATATTTACAAATAGTATATAAAACTGCCTGTGAGAGCCCCATAGGTAGTCCTGTTCGGGGTCCTTCCAAATTAATAATTATAAAATATATGAAAGAAAAAGTTCTTACCAACAAAATTTTTTGCAAAGTAATAATTTAAATTAAAAAAGAAAGATAATATTAATAAATAAATGAAAACAAAAATACAAGAATATAAATAAAAATAATAAGAACATAATTAATTAATTTCGGGTTTGAAATAAAAAAAAAACTGGACAATATTACTCACGATCATGTAGTGATAAAAGAGTGTTAAGATATATTTTCAAGATTCCAATAAATTTTAAGAGACTTTCAAAGAAATTGAAATACAGTTTATTTATTCATTCATCAAGTCTAAAATACAGTCGAATGCCAAGGTACAACAAACTAAACCCAAGTCGCTTTCTTCACATAATTTCGTGTAGAAAATCCAAAAAGATAAGAGCGAAAATCCGAAATTAATGTCATAGGAATGACAGCATTACAATTTTAAAATTATTTCCTAGTTACCACTAAATAAGAGTTCACTGCAGATTATATTGAAAGTGCAATAAGTACAAACCAAATTGAAAATAATAAAAAATACTGGAACGAAACAAACTTAACAATCTTCCCCCCACTAGATACAAAATAAAACGCTTGTATCAAACGCAGCAACGCGGTAGTTCTGTCTGTATAACCCTCACAAAGTTCTGGGTTCGATTAGCGCTACGCAGTATTGCGGTGAAGCAATGTACTAAAATAAGGACTTCTTGTATGCGTCAATTCATATTCTGCCTATTATTCAACCAATACGCATGATGATATCATTGGGAATTTTTTTGAAACGCGGTTTTGCATTAGGCCAACAAAGCTGAGGAGTTGTCTTTAACAACACTCAAAGAAAAACTGAAGAATATTTGTTCAAAGCAATGAATTCAATTCAATTCAATTTATTTATTGTCAACAATACATAATAAAACATTCATATATTCAAACAAAAATCACAACACTTCTTGTCATAATCAATTGTATAGATTGCATATAGCCTATCCATACAATAAAATATTATTAATCAATACAATAATAAATAACAACTTATAAAACCGATATATTTAAAACAAAAATTTAAAAAATAATAAATTTATCCCAAACTATAAGAATAGTAATTCTATGCAACGATTGTATTATGACCGCCTTTAAGCAACAAGTTGAATGTAAGTTAGGACACGTGAGAGATGAGCACTCTAAACGTCTCACGAGAGCTATTTCACCAAGTTTTCTGAGGTAACTTGATGCCATTCTTTTGATACCTTTGCTTAAAGGCTAGATACAATTACAGCATACACTATTTCATCTACGAGTATCAATAACTTGCTTTTACTTTCACTAAAAATAATAATAAATTAATATTTTTATAGGTGGGGAGAACATTTTTCAACTCGCCGTTTGAGCCATGTTATTTAGGACATTGTTTGCGTACAATTTTAGGTGTGCTCTAAACTATCGGGTAAGTGACAACAATGCTTACAACATCAAGTCATAGAAGCAAGATCACCCGTCCAAGCGCAGTCTTGAGCGGTCGTGACTGAACATCACGAGCGCATGATGCCACTCTTTTGATACCTTTGTTTTTAAAGACTAGATGCAATACTGCATACACCATTTTATGTACGACTACAAAAACTTATTTTTATTTCACCAAACACTTGCTCAAACTAACATAACCTAAATGCAACGGGATTGATCAGGCATGAATAAAGTCGGCTGTTATGACATAGCTTTCTAACCTCTAATAACTACAGTACTTTTATTTGGAGGATGAAGCTCACATAAGTCTGAGACCCATGCGTGACTAATGAGTTGAATGATTGTGATTGATGAGTTGGACCTACAGTTTTAGGTGAGTTCCGAACCACCGGTAAGTGATTTCACAGCAAGGAACAGAGTTTTTCATGATGATCAAAATTTATAACGTAGTTGTAGATGAAAAGAAAAACGACATCGAAAAAATAATCAACAATCGACAAATTCAACAAACACATCTGATTAAATTCCCGAAGGACCCTCTCCAAATATGAAGTGGGCGAACCCCACTATACCCACCACAAACCCCATATTTCTTGATTGGTAATTCGTCTAAACACGTCGCCCATAATTTTAATGACCCAATTGATGGCACAAACAACAAACATTAAAAACCGGGCAGGTCATGAAGCCTACTGACGCTATGGCGGCCATAGGTTTCGATCAGAGTTCCTTCCATCCCTCAATAAGCAACGTTCCCAGTCAATTTCTGATTGAGGAGTGATGTGGGGTAAAAGGGATGGCGGATGTTCAGAAGGGTTTCAAGGGTGAGAAGGGGTTCAAGGGGGTCTGAGTACCCCCCTTCCCCCTAAACCACCAGCACTGGCGCCAAATTACGAGTCCTCGGGGTCATTACCAAGCTCACGGTTTTAACATGACCTTAAACCATGAAAAGGCCATTCCACATTTTGGCGACATTTCCGCGCGCCATCAACGTGTGTGTGAAGCTGGCCTTAAGCTTTTTTATGCTACTAAATCAATTTAGCATCCATTTGCTGCAGTGCAGTTTTTCGACCATAAATATTGTTTAAAGGTGAAAAGACAGGCTTCGTTATTAGTACATGACTGTAGTAACACACCAATTATTTTTTTTATTGTGAAGATTTGTATTTGCTCCCAATTCAACTTATTAAATTACATGTAGATTTCCTCATTTTATTTTAATCCCCAAGTTAATAATTTTTTATAAATTTCCAAAATGTTCTCACAACAGCTTACATAGAAAAAATACAGCAGTTACTTGTGAATTCATACAGTTTGGTCATGTCACTTCAACTTAGACTTTAGATTGATATTGTGGAACTCCATAATAAAAATATTATCAATAGAAATGTGACTCATGAGGACAAGAAACCGTTCCAGTGCTCAATAAAGAAAGTGGAATTGTCAAATATTAATCGTTTTTGCTTTTAATATGCCACTTTCTTTATGAAAATGAACCTTTAGTATCACATTGCTATTTTCAATATAGATTTTTTTTAAATGACTGGCGATTTACAGGAAACCTCAATAAAATTTGAGGTTTTAGGGAATAAAAAGTTATATAATAGCAATAAGAACAATTAGTAGCCATACTTGGGGTTTTGCTAAATTTTTAGTAAAGTTGGAAACAATTAAATTTGGAAAGGAAATTAAATTAAATATCACCAATTAAATTTTGAAATGAAAATCAGGTTATGACATTGTTTTTCTAGTCCTGTGCTTTTAAAACTAGTGTTCCTTTGCATTATTAAACTTTATTTAATAATGTCAAATATGAAAAAATCACCAAAATTGAATTCAGAATACCCAAAGTCTTATCATTTGATAAACAAGGACAAAAACCTGTTAATGGATTGGATCTAACCACAAATTATAAGAGAAATCAAATTGAATTTGATATAACCTAACTCTCTTGATAAAATACAAAAGACTGTCCATGACAAACAAGTAAAACTGGTCATCACAATACACCATCATGACAGAAGCAAGTGGGAAGATTCAAAAAGATGATCCTTTGTTTGATGCCTTCTTGGCAGATTCTCTTGGATATAAAGGTCTATCCAGTAGCAGGAAATGGTGCTTATGAGAAGGTAGAACAAAGAAAGAACACATTGGGAGTGACTGAATTGGAAGGAAGAGAGATAAAGAGAGAGAGAGAGAAAGAATGATGAGCATTAATCGTGACATAGGACTTGTCTTAAAACGCTAATTAAAACTTCTATCCGGCCTGGAGGACCATAAAAGACAAGGGACAAAGATAGGTTGGTAGGGAAGGGGTGGGGGGTTGGTTTAGAAGCGTGGCATCCAGTAGATAATGGCTGCAATTACTGCAAAACTTCAACTGCTTTTCCATTCTGTGCAGTAAAAACCTCCATCCACGGCTCAGAAGCCAAAAGTAGCAGAGGAGATGATCTTGAACAAAGTCTGATAAGGGTATCATCTTAGCACTGACATAAGACAAAGAGGTGGATGACTGAGAGCTTTCTAATTATTCACGTCGCTGAGTAGAATTCGATTTTATTATCCCTCTTACCCCTTTCTGCTCACATCTTTCCCTAAAACCTGATTCCAACTTTCGGCTCCAATGTCACACCTTGTGCTTCATGCCTAAACTGCATTAGTAGTTGAGCAGTCAGCTTGCTTCTTCACATAAAATTGAGAAGACTGGGGAATAGGTCTCGGGAATGACGTTAAACTGAAATGTAAAAGCTGATAGAAGACTGTAAACTCCAAATTGATGCAGAGACAAGCAACGTGATGGGAAATAAATTCGAAATTAGCTTGGAATGTGAATGCAATTGAATGAGATAGGGATGATGGAAGAGGAGCATAGCACAGGATATAAAACAGATGGAGAAAATAAGAAAGAGATAGAGAGATAAAGAAAGATTTAGAGACAGCGAGAGAAAGAAAAAGAAAGAGAGAGTAATAAAAAAATAGCGAATAGTGGGAGACGAGAGAAAGGAGAGAGTAGAGAGAAGAGAAAAGAGAGAAGAGAGATGAGAGAAATGAAAAGAGATAGAAGAGATAAAAGAAAAGAGAGAGATGAAAGAGTGAAGAGAGCAGAGAGAAAAAAAAGAAGAGAGAAGAATAAGAGAGAAGAGAAAAAAATAGATTAAACAAGATGTGGTAGGGATGGAGGTACAAGATGAAGGAAGAGTAAGTTTGGAGTTGGTATTTTATTGAGCATTTCATATTCTTCTAGAATCTAGATGAATTTAATTATTGTAATGCTGAATTTTCTTTGGAAAGAAAAAAGAAAGATTTGAAGAGAAACATCATATTTTTGAATGAAATTTGAAGTATTCTATGACTATCCTCAATAACTACAACAACGGTTCTTCAATTTGGAAAAATATAATCTATATGAGCCTAAATATTTTTTTTTTTACATCTGTCGACCAAATTTAAATTCATCGAAAAAGGGTATACTTCAGTCTCAGTTCCAAACACTAGACGGATTAAAATATTTTCAATTTTTGTCTATTTTTTCCAATATTTTTGTCTATTTTTTCCAATTGCCAAGCTGAGAAAGATGACAATATATTTATTTAATTTACATCAAACTTTAATATCAGTTTTCAAATTTAAAAAAAGCAGTGATTAATCCCAAAGATTTTCAGTCATTGAAAAAAAGAGTAATAGAATTACTGAAATAGTTACTTCTAATTAAATTCAATAGGTGAAATAAGAAATTAAGTGAAAATAAAAGTTAGGGTTAAGTAAGAAATTTTCTATTTTGAACATCAATATTCAACTAAATTCTTTTCGACAGATAATATTCCACTCGCTAAATTTTCAGTCACCAAATCCAAGAAACTGTGGACACTAAGTAATGACGGGACTAAAAGGAGTATAAAGCTTCAAACCTCATGCGGGTCGACCTTATCCTTCATCTAGCAAACATCAATAATTTCTTCCAGTTGACAGTGCACTATATTAAACGGTTTCAACCCCCGAAAATGCCTCCGGGTGTCTCTCATGCACAATTTGCATTTTATCAACGGTTCACCGGTGCGTCTTCTGGGTTTGATAAGGGGGGGGGGGGAGAAGAAGGAGAAAGTGCGAGAGAGTGAGTGAGAGGGTGGTTCACTTGGTTGACAGTCCACAAAGCAAGAGGGTCGGTCAAAATCTCGATGTAATATAGTGTACCAAAGGCGTTATCAATATGTCCCAACCCCTCCGAGGATCGTCTCTTCTCGGCGGATGGCTATTCCTACCGGAAATGTAGGCCTTTCTACCATGGATCATGTCAGACCATATCATATATTATATACATATGGATAGTCCAGTATATACAGATAATATATAGCATAAGTTATGTATGGCACACACACACACACATATATATTTAACAGTATACATTGCAATAGAGTACAGGTGCAATGATACACATACTCACACACGTGCTTACACAGACATACGCGTAACATGTGACGGAATACAATCATTGCTCGTATATCATGGACATATATAGGCCTACATAATATGTGTATCTATATATGTATATAGGGTTACATGTTCATAAGGGTTACTCATATATCAGGACATACCGTACGCTAGTCGAACTCAAGTGTGTCTTGTGTAGAAGATGTGATACATCTTTACCTAGTAGATGTGTTTGATGACCTACTAGTTGTATATCATAAATCCAATTTCAATGCAATTTATCAAGGAGGCTGGGGATTTCAGTTTGTTAATTTGCAAGCGAATGTAAGAGAAACTGTAAAATCTAATATCAAAACTAACTGTATTTCTATTCATGATATTCACTCACTTTTACTGGATCTCCAGTAAAAGTGAGTGAAAATCATATATTTAATAGAAATACAATGTCAGTTTTGATATTAGGTTGATCAAGTATTTCGTCATGGAAAACATCACAGAAACCGTAAAGCTGAAGGAAAGGGAATAGTTGAAAGTATTGAAAGATTCAGCACTTATCTTTCAAGCAGAGTCTTGGGGAGATGTTATCAAACAAACAAAGATTGGCTACAATAAGGTTTCTCAGTGGCTAAAATATAATTATTTGAAATTGAACCTCAGTAAAACTAAATGCATGACTTTCAGTCCAACAAAGAAAGGAGATCTAGATTCTGACAGGGTTTGTTTGAACAATGATTGTAACAATTATTCATGTGACTCTTGCAATGAGACTATTGACTGTGTGAATAATTATAAATACCTGGGTATTCTTGTAGACAAGCATTTGCGATGGTCAGATCATATAAGTTATTTGTGTAAAAAATTGAGGGTTGTCAACTTGAAATTGTACATGCTTAGGAGTATTGTGAGTCAGAATCTACTTAAAGCTGTCTATTTTGCTTTGTTTCAATCTTTAGTTCAATATGGCAATTGTATTTGGGGAGGTACTTTTGATACTACTTTGAAACCATTATTTATTTTACAAAAATTAGCCTTAAAAAATCTCATGAAGTATCCTAGAGACTACCCAAGTACCACACTGTTTCTAAATGCTGATATGTTGACTATAAGACAATTATTCATTTTAAAAGCCCTGAAAAAAAATGTGTTTAAAATAAGATATTCACAAAATCTCCATAGAGGTTCTGTTGTTACCAGACAACTGACCCAAAACCTCATTCCCATAGAGAGAGTGGATAGCACTTCATCTCGAAGGAGCATATCTTATATAAAAAACAGATTGTTCAATACAATACCTAGGGATTGGATAGTTAAAAAGCCTAGAATAAAGGAGTTACACATGTGGATAAGGGACAAACTTTTCCATTCAATTAATGACCTGGTTTAATTTTGTTATGTTTGTAGTCTTATGTTCTATGATAATAATAGTGGATAAATATTTTTTTAATAATATTTTCTGTGATATATGCGTACAATTTTATCTATGAGATTCTTTTAATTCAATTTATCTATAAGGGTGGTGATTGGTCATGCGGTGAGCGTGGTGTTCAAGTGGTCGTGATGTTCAGTCACGACCGCTCAAGACTGCACTTGGATGGTTGACCGTGCTTCAATGACTTGATGTTACAAGCTTTATTATCACTTACCCGGTGGTTCGGAACCCACCTAAAATAGTAGGTCCACCATGTTCCCCGTAACATGGCACAAACGGCGAGGTGGAACTACCCGTAAGGGTCTCCCCACCATTAAAAGCCATACGCTTATTATTATTATCTATAAGGAGTATTATTTTTTTCATTAATATGCAAGTAAAGAAATTCTGTTGATAAGACTCCACGTCGGCGAGCAAGTTTTTACTTTTGTCGGCGTGTAGCACAAATTTATAATAATATTGTATTTCTTTTTGTGTGTGAAATTGTAATAATATTATTGTATATTATTTGTGTTCGGTTTTTGTGCAATAAACGATTTGATTTGATTTGTGGAAAATGCGGTCGTGTTTGGATAGCATAGTGAATATGGGGAGATGAAGTAAAAAGTGAATAAAAGAAATATGGATGAAAAAGATTTTAAAAGGATGTGATAATTTGGAAGAAATAAAATTGCTGCAGACTATTGAAAAAAGAAATATGAAAACAATGTGACTCCGTGAGGATCCTTCAAGATTTCAATGAATAGTGCCATCTTTTTCTAAACTAGCATAGAATTAATTCTAATTCTTAGTATTTTTTAACAAAATTACTTTTATATTGAAAACTTTGTTTTATTAAAAGGTTAAGTTGTTCACAGATGCAATGATGCACATACACTAGAGCGGGGGTGCCCAACCTTTTTTAATCAAGGGCCACATTGTCAACAGTCAAAGAGAAGGCGGGCTGGGCCGGTGGTTTACCAGTAGGTAGGTTGGGCACCCCTGCACTAGAGTTTGATTGTTATTGAGCTGTCAGTTATTTAGGTTCCTATCTAGCCAATAAATTTTAGAAAAATCGATTGATGTCTTCTGTTTTTTCTCTATTTTTCATTTAAAATAGTATGATTTCATTCATTTTTTTAAATTTGGCATTTGGCAATATTCTATTTATTCTTGGTATATTCTATTATCTTTTTACTAGATCTTTGGCTCTTCTCTTCATTTGGAATTATTGTTATTAAAATTGTAACAGAATGCATTTCACCCAAAAAAAAAAACTACTTTGATGTGGATACAAAATTTTCTTTGTAGTGTTGAAGGTGATATTGTGGAAGACATCTATAATGAATAATAACAAAGTTGTCACATCCACATTTATTAAAAATAGTGAGATACTAGTTTCGGTTGTTACACATTATCAATCTCAAACAAACTGATAAAAAATTGGTGAAATATGATTGGTGGACAGTATTTGAATCAACATAATTGAATTAAAATCAAGGAAAGGTTTGTATCAAATCAAATTGCAAGTGCTAATTGATTTCTACCTTATATACATGAATAATAAAGAAAACAAGTTCAATTACGACTGAAAAGGAAGGGAAGAACCAAATACCCATCAAGACAATAATTATAATGAAGCTGCTCCTAAAAAAAAAAAACATTTTAAAAGCTATCAATATGCTCGTGTTATGATAATGAAAGCTTCATAAAGAACAAAAAAAGAGGAAAGACTTTTATCATGAAAAAATGATGAAACAGAACACGCAAGAATGGTCAAAGGCTGTGAGAAAGCACAAAGAGATGAAAGTTGTGACACTGTTTGAAAAAAGA
The DNA here is from genome assembly GCA_948455865.1 of Conomelus anceps. NCBI lineage: Eukaryota > Metazoa > Arthropoda > Insecta > Hemiptera > Delphacidae > Conomelus > Conomelus anceps. Next base: position 50,364,472 of record OX418221.1, read on the forward strand.
ATGAAAAAAACGGAATAATTAAAAGTATAGGATGAAAAAGAAATATTGATTGGGGATGGGCAATAGCCATAGATGGTATGGGGATGTTTTTTATCCTTGTTTCATAACAGACATGTTGCGTTAGCTGAATATGTGTCGCATAATATGACAGCGTAAACTTTATAGTATCGATTTTCTCCTTGCTTTTTCTCTCTAATATTTAGGCTAGGTTTGCTCTTTTCTGCTTTCAGCTTAAATTAACTTCCTGAGTAGAATCAAAGGCATGAAAGGGTAGTTCTATTTTAATCCATTTAATTATTTGACTATAATTATAGTGAAAATTAATAATTCAAATCTGAAGGGGAACGGAAATAAGTTCAAATTCAGCATTGTTTGAACATTAGTAATTTTTTTTTGACGATGAAACCTAATAATTATAGTGGAAATGAATATATTCGATTCTGCAAGCTTTTCTGAGTTCAAAACCATTTACAGAATGCGGTCCTCACATTTTTCATAGTCAATAATTCAAATCTGATGGGGAACGGAAATAAGTTCGAATTCAGCATCGTTTGAACATCAGTAATTTTTTTTGAGGATGAAGCCCACATAGGTCTGAGACCTGTGCGTGGGTAATAAGTTGGATGATGGCGATTGATGAGTTGGACCTACAGTTTTAGGTAGTGATTCTACAGAGATTTTACAGCAGAGAACAGTGTCTTTTTTGCTGGCCAATCTAATCGGCCACCCTTACAAAGAGAGCCCAGGAGAACGCAGCTTATCTCTATCTGATTGAACAGATACCAGCTACGGCTCACGGTTATCACTTTCCATTTAGTTGAAAAATGACTATATTCAATATATATTAATAATAATATCGTGTGACCTGGCTGGCTCAGGTCTGGTGTCAGAGTTATCAGGTCGCACCTGAATAAGTTCAGAATAATTAATTATTATAGTACGTGTAATGATTTATTATGAAAATTGAAAGATTGAAAATTCCGTACTTCATAATATAGAACACGGTTCTATTATAGTGGTGTAAAAATCAATTTATTTCAACCAAATTAACACCATTTACCTTGTACAAAGAAAGAGGTCAATGTCAATTATTTCACTTTTTTATAAAACGATTATTATAGAAAGTATTGGCCAATTTTTTGTTTGAGTCCGTTTGTTTAATCTGCTCATTATTTATTATTTTTCCGGTTGCTTGACCTTGATTGAGTTATTGACCTTCAATATTTATCGTGTTAATTATATTGCTAATTAGAGTCTGGTCGGTTGATCACTTGTTTTCTACTTGTTTATTATTGTTCTTTGGCATTAATAGGATATATATTTTTAATAATAGGCGTGTCAGTCAATTTACAGGCCTCCAATGTGAAGTTCGAGTTATGAGAGGCTCCCAGTCTAGAAACCAACAGTATTCATCTAATATTAATAGGGTATATATTAAACTACTTTATTAACAATGACCTACTAAACAAATCAATAGATTAAGGGATCTCAAAAAACAGAGTAATATTCAGAAAAACAATACAGAAATTAGAGTTTCAGAAGAAAATAGAGCTATCGGCAGAAAAGGGAGAGAGTGGACTCAGGAAGACAAGGAACGCCACTCTAGAAAAATGAAAGAAGCATGGGCAAAGAAGTTGATTGGGCGTGCTCTCTAAAAGACCTATTCGAAAAAACTACTCTGTATTTAAGTTTTAGTTCAATTGGGATTGAAAATGGCGTGACAATCGAACTATGGTATCTTATGTTAAAAATAAAAACTTAAAAAACACTTTCAAGATGGATCTTCAACATCATAGTATCTTGTTTTTTTATAAAAAAATGTAGTTGTGACAACATCATGAAACTTGCATTTATTCAAATTGATATTTTTCAATTTCGAATTATTGAACAGTGAATTTTCATTTTTTATTATAGTAGTATTCAAATTAATATTATTTATTTTTTGCTGATGATGCCCACATGAGTCCAAGACTTGTGCGTGGGTAATGAGGTGGATGATTAAATGCCTGGACACATAAAATGGTGGACACATAAATACCTGACGATAGAGCGGGATTCGAACCCACGACCATTTAAACGACAGCAAGCTGAAGTTGCGACGCCCCAACCAACTGCGCTACGTGGTCCGCCAAACAACTATGGAGTTTAAAGTATTAAAAACTAAATATTTTAAAAATATATGTTAACTTTTTTTAAATAATGCATTTATTCGAATTTTTTTAAATTTTGAATTATTGAACAGTGAATTTTTATTAAAATCATTTCAGAATTTGGAAAGGGAATACCAAATTATATGAATTACCCAATATGGTTTGGATAAAATAAAATGAGAGGTAAACAATGGAACGATCGTATCACACTGTATTATTCACACTATTATTCCTAATAATAATTTAGTAGTTAATGCTTATTTACATAATCACCCAACATTTTAGGGTAGGAACTACGATTGTATCGAAATCAGCTATAGAACGGCGGTTTTCCAGTTTGGAATAGAGTTGTAGCGTTGATCAAAAACGCATAAATGTGGCCACTAGGCCTAATTCAAATTATGCGTTGTTCTGTAAGCCGTGATTGATTAGTATTCCGCAATGAGCGCGTGGGACGACATCGGTACACATATTTGCATTGGTCTTTTTGTGAGTGGCTGGGAGTGGGAACGCATAAACAATGTGAGTCCCGCTACTAAACAGGACACAGTGAATGGCGAATGAAAGCTCGATGTATAAATTATTGTTCAGATAATGCGGGAAATGAGGCAAAACGGAAAATTGAACGCTTTGCAGAGAACGAGTGTTGAAAAGAGAAGTGTTAAGAGAGAGAGAGAGAGAGAGAGAGAGAGAGAGAGAGAATATTTACAATTGGATTTTTAGTGTTTTAATACTAAATAAAGTGTTTTTAAATTGGATTTGTTGTGTTTTTTAATAGTAAATAAAGAAGGTGTTTTTAAAGAAAAGATAGAATAGAATATTTTTTTTAGCCCAACAGAATATCACACATTGATACATAGGCAAGTCAATATAAAACTAGATACAAATAAGTCATCAAATAAAAATAATACATGATAGTCACCTAATCAATTGGTCAATTATTAAATTTTAAAATCCTCCACACTCAATTTTCTGTTGTATACTAATATACTATCGCCCGGTAGCACGAAAGCCAATTAAATAAGCAGTTTAATGTCAGTTAACTAACTAACTGTCGTAAGTGTAACGGGTTTATCTCTGTTGCACAAAGATCCATTAGTTATTTTTCGTTAACCTAACGGGCACAATCTGGCAACATTGTATTTTGATAAACAGCTGATTCTGAAGTTAAGCTATAATAAACATAATATAATAACATAACAGTAAACATAACCTTTAAAATGTAACTTAATGGGAGCATAGAATAAGGATAGTCCTTGATGGTTGGTCTATGATGGGAGTTCGTGAGATTTAATTCTTGGGGATCGGACGGTTAATAGTTATTTATGTATTAAGAGCGTGAAGCACGACTTTATCGCTCGAGCCAAAACATTTACTGCGCGACGCACAGCGGAGCGCAGTAATTTTGCGAGAGCGATAAAGAAGCTTCACGCGCGAAATACATACAATATTTTTCCTGCAACTGCAGTTCTGGATTCAAACACAATAAAAGTTTGTAGTTTGTAACATCACAGACCATGCGCGGATTTGGTTAGCGTTCGCCATTGTTGAGGTTATGTGAATTTCACAGATTCAGTGATCCACCAATGAGAAGGCATCAAAATCAAAACAGAAGCGTAAAGAAAACAGCTGGCGAGCGTAAAGTACTTTACCGCTTGCGGAGCAGTAAAGAGGTATTTTACAATTAGTTTTCAGTCCCTATAAAGAACTACTTTACGAGCAGTTGTAGGAAAATATCTTTTACGCCAGTTAGCCTAATCGGCGTTATCGCTTGTAATTGTACTTTTTGCAACTAAATTCTATCCATTAATTTCCTTAGACTGACGGTCATTCTATGGTGATTAAATTTAATTGGCTTTCGTGCGACCGGCTGTTAGTACAGTATACGGTTATAACTTTAATTTTAGTAGAACACTTACGAATTATAATGATATTGTCACAACACTTTTATAATAAAAAAACACGAGATACTATAGTTTTCGATCTCAATACCTCATTTTCAATATCCATTGAGATTAAAATTAAATGTGGAGTAGCCTGATCCTCTCCAATCTACATTCCACAAACGATTACTATTGGATTATATACTGGGTGCCTCTCATTGGTCGAACTCTACGTTGGAGGCCTGTCATTGGCTGATACTAGACACGCCCATTAGAAACAGGGAGAGTAAGACCTAACCGACCAATAAGAAATTTAGTTGTTACTTAAAATGTTACTAATGAGAGTGTCTACTACGACTAACTAAACTTCGTATTGGTCGGTTAGGTTAGTAATGGATATGCCAAGTTCTAGTACCAACGTACTAGGCATCTAACCTATTGGTGTTGGGCCAAAAAGGAGCTCCAAGTCTACAAACCAATCGGTCATCCTTACAGAAAGGGCCCAGAATGCGATTAAATTCGCATTCAATAAGATGTAAGACTGTTTTTCAATGAATCATTAATATATATGCAAATAATCAACCAATTTATTTTTCATTTTTTTGAAGGATGAAGCCCACATAGATCTGAGACCTGTGCGTGGGTACTGAGTTGGATGATAGTGATTGATGAGTTAGACCTACAGTTTTAGGTGGGTTCCGAACCACCGGGAAGTGATTTTACATCAGAGGTCAGTCTTTTTTGCTGGCCAATTCAATCGGTCACCCTTCCAGAAAGGGCCCAGGAGAGCGTTGCTTAGTGTATAATTTGATTGAGCACATACCTGCTACGGCTCACGGCTATCAATTGATCCACCATCATTAATAAAACAATTCTAACACAGATGTATGTAACATTTTCACATTTCCCCTTCAAAATTGTTTTTGAATATTATTCATTTTCATTATGCTTTCCTCCATACCTTATAAACCTTTTATTAAATTCTATTTCTTTCCCTACCATTGCCAGATCTTTTCTCGGTTCTTGTAGGCTATATATTTTTCTCATTTCATCTTCTGCTGTTTTATTTCAAGAGGAGATACATTAATGTTTACAGTTTGACACAATCGTTGTTTTATTTCACTCATTTCTCTCACTCACTCACTCTCATTTTCTCTCTCCTCAAACTTTGCGTTTCCTCATCTCCTGTTTTATTCATTTTGTCTTCCACTCATTCATTCATTCATTGATTCACTCTCTTTGTCTCTCCTCAAACTGACTCTTTCTTTCATTTCCTGTCCCTGTTCAGTTTCCTCCCAGTTTTGAAACATTCAGAGAATTCTATTCGGAATTCTCGTTGCGGCAGGAACAAACGCGTTTGACATACTGTTTATGGGAGCCGAAACAAAACAGTCATAAATTATCATAAATATCGACCTCGAAGTATCAGCTCCCCAACACTGCTGACAGCTACGATCATAATATATTCTTCCAACAACCCATTAACAGAGTTACCCATATCATTAAAACATATGGGTTCTAAGCCCATTAACGTAATGTCAATTCTTTGTGAAGCTATTTCTATAAATAAAGAAATATATTTGTCATGTTTAAAATGGGATTTTTCTCAGAATTCAAGTTGAATATAGCTGGAAATTAATAATGTACAGTAGATATAATAAACGTTAAATATATTACCCTATTTTTAATTGCAGTAAAGCGGTCATAATTCAAAACCAGTAGTCCTTACAGTGAATTTTTTTTATAATGCCTACATAAGTAATCTCAGACTTGTGCGTGGGTAATGAGGCGAATTAAAATGCAGAAATAATAAGCAGTAATTACCCGATTTTTCAATTACAGTAGAGCGTTCATTTAATCGGAAATCAGTAATCGCAATAGGTTTTAATGTGAGATTTCAATGATGATACCCACATAAGTCTCAGACTTGTGCGTGGGAAATGCGATTAATGAATGATGACACAAAATATGACATACTAAACGGAGTTCGAACCCGTGAACGCAGGAGTCTGTCTTGTCAGAGATAAGAGTCCCAACAGATTACAGCGCTGCGGCTGCCAAAATTCACGATGAAAATTATCTTTCTATTCAACTGTGCATAGTGTTTTTTTTTTTTAGTTTTAATTATGTTCAAGATCTGAAACTGAATACTAATCCCTAATGTACTGCTTATACAAAGGAACTTCTAATACAATGAAATTTTATTATTACTGCAATATGAAAGTTGATGCAAAACATAGGAACTTCCAAACTTCATATACCAAGGCCTCCATCACAGCATCACAGCTCATATTTTTTTCAATATTTCCAATAAAAATTAGGTGATGAAAGATAATCATCAATTGTTATAACAAATTTGGTAATTTTATTTAACCTAAATTTAGTGATTAGAGATATCTTATAACTGTTATAACAAATTTGGTGATTTTTTAAAAAAACCCTGCAACAGTAATAACAATTTGGCCAATTCTTTTTAACCATAATTAGCTGATTGATGATAACCAACGATTTTATAACAATTTGGGCCATTTTTTACCCAAAATTAGGTGATTGAATATAACCACGAAACCAAGTGCTATAACAGCTTTTATACATTAATACATGGTTTTAAAGATCCTTAAATTAGGATTAATAAAATAAGATACCAAATCGATGCATTTTTCTCAAAAAACGATGCATTTGACGTAGTATTTTAACAAAAATTAAGTGATTGATGATAACCAACAATTTTTTTACCAAAATTAGGTGATTGAAGATACCAACAACTTTTATAACAGATTGGGTGATTTCTTAACTAAAATCACAATTTGAAATACTGTATAATCAACTGACAAAACAAATATATTTTTATAACAAACAATAAACAACTACTCTCCATCAAAATCCCATCTCTGAGTTAATAATAAACAATAGACAACTCGGCATCAAAACCCAAACTCATCTCTGCAATTACAGCGATAAATCAGAACAATAGCAATTCCCGACAAATAGAGCAATCAATCTATCTTCTCTCCCACTCTCTCACTAACTCACTCTCTTCCCCTAACAATCCTTGCACGCGCACATTCATATGGCCGTTGCCCTGTTTTTGACAGAGGAGACTAGCTCATTTAAATTTGTAATTTGCACATAATACCCGTCATAAACACAATCTCGAAAGCGCCATACGCCGTACACTACGCTAAGGTTCACTGTACTCACACACAAACATCTACCTCCCCCCCACAACACCACTCTCTCATAAAAACACTGCCCCCTACCATAAATCCCCCCCCCCCCCCAGCACCCAAGTCATCACCTAAATAACTTACCTACAATACCTTCTCACAATTCATATTCACACTCACACACATTTATTACTCGTTACGTCGTTATTGAACTCACACGCACACACACCTACCATTCATAAATAAATTTCGACGAGTACCAAAAATAACTGCCGCGGAGAAAAATTCGGTGGAACAAAAAAAGGAAAATATGCGGCGAGAATATTTTTACGTCATTGACCGGGCTTCCACAGCAAATCACCGCAACCTTTCTTCTAATGATTTCACACAACGGCGTCGTGAAAAAGCATTCCTAGACTTATTCAATGGCTGCCTGCACTGTATTGGAGGGCATTAACACGCGTTCCTGTACATAGCGTACACGTGGTTATGACGTGTTGAATTTGTGTGTGAAAGTTCAAGAGTAAAATACAGCAGACTGCTTAAGAGTTTAATAGAGAGTTTGATAGAAGTTTTAAAGTTTAAGTTTATGAAGTATTAGTTGAACCAATGAATGAATACAGATACTATCTATATTCATTGCATTCATTGGTTGAACTACCTACATTCATTTTGGCATAATTGGAGTAAACTTTAAAAATCTATTCTTAGCACGCGTCTGGGTCCCTCAAACGACCATGTTTACCTAATTTTAATTTTTTGTTAGTAGTAGTATTAGTAGAAGAATAGCTGCTTAGCTATTAGTAGACTGCTTGAGAAAAGCTGGAATATAATCGCTAGATTTTTAAAAATGTGAATTTTAAACCTAGGTTCTAAACCTTCAATGAATCCAAAATTTCAGCCACTAGTTGTTGAGAAACGCGGACAAAATAGCACGTCTTACAAAAAACCGTATAATATGGGCATATTTTTGGGCAATTTTTGAAATCCTTTCTCAGCACGCGTCTAGAGCATCAACCAAACAGGTGAAATCCAACCTTTTTCGGCATTGTATTTCTTGAGAAACGTTAAATTTTAAAAAAATAACGCCAATTTTGGGTGTATTTTAAAAACTAATCCGTTAAATTTGCGCACACTTTGAAAGAACAGTTTTGATTTAAATAAAGGATAATTAACGTACTGTAGTTTTAAAAGAAACAAGTAATTTTTCGAATGTTTTTTCTAGTGAATCTAAATCTTTACTGCGGACAGCAGTTTTGGACTCTGGTTTGTTACATCTTTGCATTTATTGTTAATTTGTCTTTTATAAATAATTAAAAAAATATAAATGCAAATATATTCTGTAGAACACATTACAAAATAGAATATTAAAAGGAGATGAAGAAGGAGATTCGATAACCTAAAAGAGAAACAAATTGAATCCGATCACAATGGTCTTAATATACAAAGAAAATAAGCATTACGACCTTAACTTTAAAGCGAAGGAAATAATATTATTGCCGAGAGCAACCAACTAAAGCATGATCGACAATTATTACAAGCTAACAATTTTTACAATTTTACAAGTGGTAGTCTCTACCACTATACATTGGATTGGATAGTATGTTCCTCACTATTACAATAACATTAATATACGAAGAAAATATGTTTTATCGACCTTGACTTTATGAAAATAATATTAACGAAGAAAATAATATTGCCCAAAGCCAACCTAATCAGCCATTATCAGCAATTAATGTAAGTTAACATATCACAAGTTACAAGTGGTCCCCCACCTAACAATGCATGCATAAAACTTCAACTTCGCACATTCTATGACTAAAGATCGTCCACAATCATGAAATCAAATCAAAGTTGGATTGTGAAAGCGTCGTAATGCGTCAATAAACATGTTTAATGCGCCGCTCGCATGCCGCACGGCAGTGAGCATAATAAAAGGTCGAACACCGCCGCGGCTATGCATGAAATCCACTCAATTAGGTGCAATCGACTGAAATAGTCTTGAATATGTTTACAGCTTACCTCGCCACGCTGTTAGAAGTGGAAGAGTTAAGTATCTCGATAAAAGTTGATGATTGCAAAATATTACGCAGGTTACTACTACTGATGATCTAACTCACCTGCAACATAAGAAATAAATGAGTTAGAAAGAGCAAATTGAAGAGAATATTAGGAAGAGAACATTGAGAGAAAAAGAGAGATAATTTATGAGAGGAGGAAAGAAAATTGAAGAGCAATAGGAAGACTTAGAAAGAAAAAATTGAAGAGAAATAGGTAGAATTAGAAAGAGAAAATTGAAGAGAATATTAGAAAGAGAACCTGAAGATTGAAATAGAGAGAACATTTATGAGAGGAGGAAAGAACAATTGAACAGAAATAGGAAGAATTAGAAAGAGAAACTTGAAGAGAAAAATGAAGAATTAGAAAGATAATATTGAAAAGGAACAGAAAGAATAAGAAAGAAATAGAAAGAATTGGAGAGAGAAAATTGAAGAGAATCTTAGAAAGAGAGCATTGAAGAGAAAAGAGAGAGAAAATTTATGAGAGAAGGAAAGAAAAATTGAAGACAAATAGAAAGAGAAAACTAAAGAGAAAAAGGGAGTTAGAAAGAGAAAATTGAAGAAAAATAGGAAGAATTGGAAAAAGAAAAATTGAAGAGAAATATGAAAAGTTAGAAAGAGAAAATTAAAGAGAAATAGGAAGAGTTAGAAAGAGAAAGTTGAAGAGAAATAGAAAGAATTAGAGAGAGAGACTTGAAGAGAAACAGAAAAAGAAAATTGAAGAGAAAATTTATGAGAGAAAGAAAGAAAAATTGGAGAGAAATAGGACGAATTCGAGAAAGAAACTTGAAGAAAAATAGGAAGGTTTAGAAAAAGAAATAGAAAGAGAAATAGGGAGGATTAGAGAGAAAATTGAAGAGAATATTAGAAAGAGAACATCGAAGAGAAAAAGAGAAAAAGAGAGAAAATTTATGAGAGAAGGAAAGAAAAATTGAAGACAAATAGGAAGAATTAGAAAGAGAAGTAGGAAGAAACAGAAAAAGAAAATTGAAAGGAAATTAATAGAGTCCTATACAGCTTTGGAACAGACTTTCTTTTGGAAATATATGAGTGGATCGTACAACATTATTTTCAACAACGTCTCTAAACGTGACTGTCCAATAAGATGGAATAGGCTTGAAAGAATTGTTGAGACACGGTTTGATGATACAGGATACAGAGAGGTAATTATAATCATTCTGTTGAATTTACTATGCAATACCTAGATCAGCTGATAGCTGTGCCAAGTTCAATCCCAAGTGTAGATTTAGCAATTATTGAGATCTAAGAGGGGGGGGGGGGTTATGACCCACCTCAAAATAGGAAATTTACTGAAGAGAGTTGGGTAAGTGATGAGATTGCCCATCTCCCAAAATAAGTAAAAAAATCCCTTTTGTGACCCCCCCCCCAAAAAAACACCAAAGCTGGGACTGCTCCTGAGATTATACCTGAATAAACTCGAAAGAAGTGAAAAAAATATACTTGGCAAACCTAAACTTTACATGAATGTAGAGTTTAGTCTCTAATATCAAAAAGTACATTTGTTTTGTTTTGCCTCAACAATTTATAGTTGGTCAACTCTTGGCTTGAAGGCACTGAGGGACTAAAAATTCACTTCTTTTTTTCCTTGCACCTTCCATGTCACGAGACTGTGTCTAGATCTTCCAGATACTTTCTTTTGGTACATGTCTAAAATCTCAAATCAATCAAATTTATTTTAAAATATTTTCAAACATTGTAGGGTCCTGCTAAACCCGTAGGTTTTTCAATAGGTGCCAATCTTCACAATGAATTGTTTAGGAGTTCGCCTACAAACCCATTTTGTTTTGAAGATTTCAATCCTCTAATAGAGTAATTCTATGTCCACCATTTTGTAATAAAGATTTGAACCAATCAGGTAGCACTTTCTTTTTGTTTAAAATTTGTCTACCATTTTGTTTTAAAGATTTCAACCAATCGAGTAATAGTTATTCTATGTCCACCATTTTGTAATAAAGATTTGAACCAATCAGGTAATAGTAATTCACTGTCTACCATTTGGTTTTAATATTTCAACTAATCAGGTAATAGAGATATTTTATGTCCACCATTTTCTTTTAAAGATTTCAACCAATCAGGTAATAGTTATTCTATGTCCACCAATTTGTAATAAAGATTTGAACCAATCAGGAAAAAGCAATACACTGTCTACCATTTTAATTTTAATATTTCAACCAATCAGGTAATAGAGATATTTGATGTCCGCCATTTTATTAAACAGATATTCAGGTAACAATCAGGTTACCAATCAGGTAACATGTAATAGCAATAACCTAAATCGATTAACAAACCACAATTTTGTATGAATTTGAGCAGAATCCTATCGAGTTATACTTAAAAACACAACAAAAAAAGAGGTCACTAAATCCAAGCTTTAAAACTCATTCATGAGCAGAATAGGCAAATAAACAGAAAGGAAAACGGAATTATAACAGGCAAGCAGGAAGAAATATGGAGATTTATTACAACCATATTAAACACAGTTAACGCTGCCATAAAAAATAAAAAGGATTTTCCACGTTCTTGATATTATGGAGCATAAGCCATGATGAAATTTAACGACTTTGATAAGATAGCTGCATAATCATATATCATAATAAGTCAGTGATTCCAGGTTTTCCAAGCAGTAATGTTGGGGAAAATACAGTTCTGAAATGAACTGTCTTGATTAATACTATTTTTAACTTGTCAGTAGATTTAATATCTTCAGGGAAGTGATAGCCGCGAGCCGTAGCAGGTATCTGTTCAATCAGAGAGATAAGCTGCGTTCTCGTAGTTCCTGTTTGTAACGGTGACCGATTAGATTGGCCAGCAAAAGACACTGTTCTCTGCTGTAAAATCACTTCCCGGTGGTTCGGAACCCACCTAAAACTGTAGGTCCAACTCATCAATCACCATCATCCAACTCATTACCCACGCACAGGTCTCAGACCTATGTGGGCTTCATCCTCAAAAAAAAAAAAAAAAAAAATATATATATATATATATATATATTGATATTGTGGAACTTCATAATAAAAATGAATATGAAAAATAAATTTGTCAATTCTACTTATTTAATTAAAAATTGTTAAAAATGTGACCGGTGAGGCCACGAAACCTGTCTACTGCTCAATTAAATAATAGCCCAAGCAATGAATACAAAAAATTACCATTGTAGTAACAAATTAGGGTAAAGCTTAATTTATGCAGGATGTTAATATACAAAGTACTTACTTGAAAGTGGAATTCACAAATATTGACAGTTTTCATTTTTATTCATTACTTTTATCAAGTTAAAATTCCTATCAATTGATTTCTTTTAATTGATGATAGAAACGATCAATTGAAAAAGACCCATGTTTCTATTATGATGATGGAGTTCCTATCATTAAGAGTGTTCACACAATACAAAAGTGGGGAACTTTTCAACAAAGATCTATAAATTGAAGCAATAAATTGGTTGGCCTTTTAAACTGTTTGGAAAGCAAGAAGGGATCATCTAAAAATCACTCCAATAACGAAAATAAAATGATGAACGGGCTCCTCTATAAACTACGAATGAATTGTATAGTTCAGCTATTGAATGGACAAGATTAATTGCTTATTGGCTCAATTGCTTTTTCATCACTTCTCCTCCCATCATTTGCTCACTCTTCCTTCTCTTTCACTAACTATTCTTCCTTCTTCGCCTACTGCTATATCTGCTATAGGCCTATCCTCTATTAATGATTATCTAAATAGCTATAATCTTATTTTGAATGCGAGCAAATCTATAGTAATCCCATTTTCGTCAAAGCAGAGTAGGAACCAATTATTGTATCCTAGTGTAGCAATAAATAATGAAATTTTAGTAACAGAAAATAGCACGAAGTTCTTAGGTTTGTTAGTGGATTGTAATCTCTCATGGGATAGTCATGTTTGTCATGTTATGAAAAAGATATCCCCTGGTCTTTATGCTTTGAGACAAATGTCCTGTTTATGTAGTATCCAGACATTGAAGTCAGTATACCATGCAGTAATACATGCGCATCTGGCGTACGGTCTTTGTATGTATGGCAGTACAAGCAAAAAAAATTTGGATAAAATTCTTAAGCAGCAGAAGCGAGCAATTAGAATAATGCTTAAGCTTGGAAGATCCGACTCAGCAAGATTGCCTTTCTCTCAACTTGGAATTTTGACAATTTACGGACAATACATATTCGATGTCATCATGTTTTTTAAGAGGCAGCCCAATTCAGAATTAAGAAATCAGACTCACAATTACAATACCCGTTATGGCCGAATTTCTGAGAGACATAGGTTAGACCTTTTTGAGAAGAAAACAATTTACAGGGGTAGGAAATTTTTTACAAAGTTGCCAAACGATTTGCAAATATTGGAAGATATTAAAAAAATTGAAGGAATATTTGGTAGCCTTATCTCTGTATTCTTTACAGGAGTTTTAAGATATTAATCATTAATTTAATTGACTTTTGTTTGTACCTACTAGTTTTACATAACTTTTAAGATTTGACACTATTCACGTGTATTTGTACATGTTAGACGAATAAAGATTTTTTCAATTCAATTCAATTCAACTGTTTCTCCTACTTCTTCCTTCTCCTTCTACCTATAGTTCTCCTTCTTTCTCTATCGCTACTGTTCTTCTTCCTTCTCCTACTGTTCTTCCGTCTACCTACTGTTCTTCTTCCTTCTCCTTACACCTACTGTTCTTCTTCCTTCTCTTTAAACCTAATGATCTTCTTCCTGCTCTTTCTCCTACTAATCTTCTTCCTTCTCTTTCTATCTACTTCCTTCTCCTACTGTTCTTATTCCTTCTCCTTCTATCTACTGTTCTTCTTCATTCTATTTCTACCTACTGTTCTTCCTTTTCTTTCTCCTACTGTTCTTCTTCCTTTTCCTACTGTTCTTTTTCCTTCCCTTTCTACCTATTTCCTTCACCTACTGTTCTTCTTCCTTCTCTTTCTACCTACTGTCCTTCTTCCTTTTCCTACTGTTCTTTTTCTTTCACTTTCTACCTACTGTTCTTCTTCCTTCTCTTTCTACCTACTTTGTCCTTCTTCCTTCTCCTACTGTTCTTCTTCCTTTTCTACCTACTTCCTTCACCAACGGTTCTTCTTCCTTCACTTTCTACCTACTGTTCTTTTCCTTCTCTTCTGCCTACTGTTCTTATTCCTTCTCCTTCTACCTACTGTTCTTCTTTCTGCACTTTCTCCTACTAATCTTCTTCCTCTCTTTCTACATACTTTTTTCTCTCTTCCTACTGTTCTTCCTTCACTTTTCACCTACTGTTCTTTTCCTTCTCTTCTGCCTACTGTTCTTATTCCTTCTCTTTCTACCTACTGTTCTTCTTTCTGCACTTTCTCCTACTAATCTTCTTCCTCTCTTTCTACCTACTGATCTTCTTCCTTCTCTTTCTCCTACTGTTTCTTCTACCTTCCCTTTCTATCTACTTCCTTCTCCTACTGATCTTCTCCCTTCTCTTTCTACCTACTGATCTTCTTCCTTCTCTTTCTTGTACTAATCTTCTTCCTTCTCTTTCTACTAAATGATCCTCTTCCTTCTCTTTCTCGTACTGTTCTTTTTCCTTCTGATTCTTCACAACCTCCTTCTTACATCCTCCCAATCGTTCTTTTTTTTCAACTCCTTTCTACTTTCTATTTCCACATTCTTTATTTTTTTAATCATAGTCTAGCTTCAATTCCAATCGAGTGGTGTCTTTTTAATTTCCTACCCGTAAGGGTCTCCCCACCACGAAAAGCCATACGAATTTACTTTTTTTTTTAATTTCCTAGCAAGTGTGCTACCAAGTCTTTAACTTTGGAGGTCCCGGTGCTCACCCCAATCTTTTCGAACCCCATTTGTTACACTACTATCCACTAATATGTTCAACCCTCCATATATGAAAGCAGTGATAAAGTGTCTATGATCACGGCATCGCATTCGCTGGAAACATTCCTCCAAGCGACATATTCGATATTAATAACGAGCTTTTTATTGCTGGAGATCTGGAGTTGTTAGTTCAATAAGTCAGTCTACTATATAATGCAGTGCAGCTAAGTGCCTGAAACATATAAAAAAAATTTTCCAAGCTGACAGTATTAAATGTACAGGCTTTTAATAATTGGGGAAATGTTGATTAGCCTATTTGTCTCATTCAAATAATTATCCGATGAATATGTCAGTAATGGAAAGTATGGCGATCTTTAGTTAAAGCTGTGCGCAGGGTTTTGGGTCATGATTTTTTTTAAGTCTATTGTATTTGATATTATTAAGGTATTGAAATGTTGTCTACTGCCTTGAGAGATTATTTTTTTCATCAAATATTTTATGGAATATGGGAGTTTAAAGTTGAAATTTTTCGGTTTTTGGGGGCAATTGATCTCCCCTACAAGTTATTTTAAACTTTTGATAATTTTTTTTCAAATGAAAGACACATTGAGGAACAAAATGACATATATTTCATTCCGATCATTCCGATATTAGTTTTCTCAAAATAATTTTTTTTAAACATTATATTACATTAAAAATTATTTTGAAAAGACCAATTGTTGAATTGAAATAGAAAATGTGTCATTCTTTTCCCCAAGATGTCTTTCAGTTATAAAAAATTAATTCTTTGTCAAAATTCTTTGTCAATTTTGACAGTATTTTTGGAAATTTTTAAATTCTTCGACCTTAACTTATTTTTGAGGATGAAGCCCAAACAGGTCTGAGACCTGTGCGAGGGTACTGAGTTGGATATGATGGCGATTGATGAGTTGGACCCACAGTTTTAGGTGGGTTCCGAACCACCGGGAAGTGATTTTACAGCAGAGAAAGTGTCTTTTTTGCTGGCCAATCTAATCGGTCACCGTTACAAACAGGACCAACGAGAACTCAGCTTATCTCTATCTGGTTGAACAGATACCAGCTAAGGCTATCACTTCCCTAACTGGACGTGTGTAACAAATTTCAACTTTTTTACACGTGGGTTTTGAGAAACGACGATGAAGTGGTATTCGTGGAGTATGAATAATAATTTTGAAAAGTTGTTCAGAGAAAAAGTGATAGTGATAAAGGGAAAGGATGGACGCAAGCCGTAGCAGGTTCAGTAAGATAAGATAAGCTACTAGCTCCTGGCATCTCTTTGTAAAGGTGGCCAATTGAATTGACCAGCAAAAATACTTTGTCCTCTACTTTAAAATCACTTCCCGGTGGTTTAGAACCTATTTAAAACTGTAGAACCTACTCATCAATCACCAACATCCAATTCATTACCTACGCATAGGTCTCAGACCCATGTGGATTTCATCCTCCGAAAAAAAACTGATCGAAAAGTCAATAAACAAAGGTGTAAACCATTCATTTAAAAAATGTTTTTCCTTTTCTACCAACTGTATCAAAATAAAATTACACAATATGTAAAATTCAATTGAATAAAAATGAATTGAAATTTACAGAACTATATAAAAATAAAATTACATAATATACATAACATAAAATTCAATTAAATAGCAACAGAAAACATCAAACAATAGAAGTGTTGGAAAGCTCAAGATCCTACCAAGGTGTAGAAATCCCCCATTGACAACAATTTTGAAACATATCAAATGCTAGTCAGGAACCTGAAACTTGGTGTACACCCTGTTCAACGAGACCCCAACCTCTTGTGGTAACGAGGTCTCCCTTCCTACCCATCACCCCCTCCTACCCAGCAGAGGGTTGAAACTACCCTTCCGACTTATAACCGGAGCTATTTTATATTATTTCCAGTTATGCAGGGGTTGCTGTTTCAGTTTCATTTGTCCTGGTGGCACTATTAATCATAAGATATGTTGGAGGAGGGATAAAGAGGCTAATCAGGGGAACAGAAGGAGAGTGAGAGAGTGTGTTGCAGTTTTCGTAAAGGGACCAAATAGGGGACTCTTTCCCTTAATTCAGGGACTGACGCCTTTTCATGACACTGCATCCAATGTCTGATGACAAAGTTGCAGTTGTCCTTGGAAACACTTGCTGGAAACTGCTTGCATCCTCTCACTCTAATCACTTTCTCTCACTCTCTTTTACTTCTTCTTCTTTAGCCCTCCCCCCCACACATCAATTCTACTTCTTCACCCCCCAACACATTCTCTTCTAATTCTTCTTAATCTTCTTCTACTCCTTCTATTTCTTCTTCATCGTCACCACCTTCTTCCTCTTCATCTTTTTTCTACTTTTTCTTCTACTACTTCTTCTTCTTCTTTCTCCTTTCTTCTTTTATCTACTTCTTCTTCTCCTTCGTATTATTCTCCTTCTTCTTCTTCTCCTCCTTTATTCTTCTTCTTCTCTTTTGTTCTTTCATCTACTTCTTCTTTTACCCCAATCTTATCCTCCTTCTTCTTTTTCCTGGCCCCCCTCCCTACTCTCTCTTGTTCTTCTCCTTTCTACTTCTTCTTACTCTTCTTATTATCCTCTTTCTTCTTCGACCTCACCAGAGCTCCCGTTTTCTTCTACGTCCTTCTTTCTTGTACAACTTCTTCTTTTCCTTTTTCTTCTACTCTTCCTTTATTCTCCTTTCTTCTTTCATTTACTTCCTCTTTTCCGCCATCTTAACCTCCTTCTTCTTCTTCTTTGCCCCCTCTCTACTCTCTCTTGTTCTTCTTCTTTCTACTTCTTCTTGTTCTTCTTTTTCTCCTATTTCTTATTCGACCTCTCCACAGCTCTCTTTTTCTTGTACTTCCTTCTTTCTTCTACTACTTCTTCATTTTCATCTTCTCACCCTCCTCCTCATCTTTATCCTCATTCTTCTTCTTCTTTTCCTTTTTCTTCGTTTTTATCTTCTTCTTCTCCTCCTTTATTCTTCTTCTTCTTTTCTCCTTTCTTCTTTCATCTACTTCTTTTTTCTCCTTTCTTCTACTTCTTCTCCTTTATCTTATTCTCCTTCTTCTTCTCCTCCTCCTTTATTCTTCTTTTTTCTCCTTTCTTCTTTCATCTACTTCTTCTTTTCCTCCATCTTATCCAGTAGTAGTCTAACTTTTGAACTGGAAGGATGTTGTCTTGCTGAGTCTCGTTTGGAAGTGATTATTGAAGTAAAAAAGTGAATTCTGATTCAGTGTTTTATATGTATCTAATAATATTCTGCATGTTATCAAGAAGTCAGAAATTCTCTTGGGTGAATGCATATGTGGTAAAATTCATCATTTTCTGGTAAAAATACGTTTTTTTCTAGTGATTTCAAGTTTATCTGTGGTTTCGGAGACTTTATCTTCGTTTAGATAAGGCTGCAGAGACTAGCGACAGTAATTTACTATCATTTATTATCTGGCTGAATGAAGGCTTGCCTACCGTAATCTATACCGAAGATAAAAATAGAAAGAACATTTTTATTTTGCACAATTTTCTCTCATCAATTTCGAAAATAACCATTTGAACTTTTCTTCCTTTTTCTGCTTATAATTTCTGCTGTAAATTAGAACAATGAATTGCTCTGTTTGTAGGGCTGTTGTCAATGATGACGATCATTGTCAATGTGATCAATGCAATGCTGTGTACCATTTCGCGTGTACTAATATTAAACTTGATGACTACAATTTCACACTTTCGTCCGGCAAGAAATGGAATAGCGAGAAATGTATTACAAGTTCAAGGAAAACTCGTACAGATGATACTCCATTAAAAGTAGCTAGAGGAATTATAAGATCAGAGTCTGGCACATCAGATGATGGTCAATCCAGTTCTTCCGTTCCAATTAAATGTAAAATTTGTGATAAAGGCTTTGCACATAATTCCTACAGGCTGCAATGCAACCAATGCAAAGGTGTGTTGCATTTAAAATGTGCAAACATTTCTAAGGAGAAGTATTTCAAAATGTCATCCAAGCCTTATAAATGGGTGTGTAATAGTTGTACAGAGCGTGATGTCGAACCAGATGTTTCGGCTGATGTTTCTCTGCAAGATATTATGTCAAAATTGATTAAGTTGGAAAAGAAGCAAACCACTCAACATCAAGAATTTATTTCCTCGATCGATTGGCATTCTACTTTACAAGAAGAGTTAACAAAGAAATTGGATGTTTTTACCTCCAAATTCGATGAGGCTTTAAAAAGGATAGAGAGCCTGGAAAAAGAGAATAAAGCATTGAAAAAAGAGGTACAGACACTTGGAGATGAACTAAATCATAGGGATCAAAAGAGTAGGGAACGAATGGGAAATGTATGGGAAAAGGGAAAAGGGAAATGCATGGAATACCAGTTAAGGAAAATTAAAATGTATGTGATATAATTTCGACGGTGGCGAAAAGTGTAGATATGAATGTAACAGCTGATTCATTTTCGGACTGCTATCGACTGAAACCACGATTTGGACGTCCTGGAATAATCATGGTAGATTTTCTAAGAAAAACGGAAAAGATTTCGTTTATAAGAAAATGTAAAAGTAAACGACCTAGTACTGATTGCTTAGGGGGATACAGTTCACCACCATCGCCTATTTATGTAAATGAGAATCTTACTCCGATCAACAGAAAATTGTTCAATATAGCCAGAGCCATGAAGAAGGAGAAAAATTATAAATTTTTATGGTTTAGCAATGGTCAGATCATGATGCGGAAAAAAGAGAATGAAGCGCCTATTATAATAAAGAATGAAAATGATGTAAATAGTTTGTGACTTTTTTCAGAGTTAGTTGTAATTGAAATATACATGCAAGGAGTTAATTTGATTTTATACAGAAGAGTTTTAGTTAAGTTCATCTTTGAAATTGTGTCATTGATAATAATGGGGCCAGATATTGTAATGAGAATCATTGATCATCACTCACCATGGATTCATCTAAGTCAATTTTAAAAAGATTAGTTGGGAGCAACGTTGACGAACTGAGAATCGCCCATGTAAATGCAGAATCTTTAGTGGCTCATTGGGATGATTTCAATGCGTTATTTCTAGATGATATTGTTGACATTATAGCTATTTCAGAGACACATCTCCAGCCGTGGTGGCCATCCACTTCAGTCACTTTAGAAAATTACCAGTTGTTCAGAAAAGACAGAGTGGGAAAAACTGGTGGTGGAGTTGCTGTTTATGTACATCATAGGTTGAAGGCAAAAATACTTTTTGCATCATCTGAAGTTTATGAATCTAAGCCAGAATATCTTATATTACAAATAGAAGCTGGAAATGAGAAATTACTTCTGGCTACCATGTATAGACCACCAAGAATCGGTTGTATGGCGGAATTTTTCGATAGATTGTCAACATTTGTTCCACTGTACAAATACTCTGTTATATTGGGCGATTTTAATACAAATATGCATGTATCATGTAATGATGCTTACAAGAGAGAACTCTCACGATTAGCAGATAGTTTGGATTTTAGTCTAGTACCGTCCGATGCAACTCATCATACTGCAACATCTGCTACTACTATAGATTTGATTTTCACAAACTGTCCAGAAGTAGTGAGTAAACACGGACAATTGGGAGTGGCCGGAATGTCTAGGCACGATCTTATTTTTTGTGTATTGAAATTAAAAGTACCCTCAAAAAGGGACAGAATAGTATATTATCGTAATTTCAAGAATATTAATGATCAGGCATTAATAAGTGGCTTTGAAAGAATGAATTGGGAAAGTTTTTATCAAACTAATGATGTCGATCAGAAAGCGAGTATATTACAAAAAAATTTACTGCAATTATTCGATGAATATGCACCAGTTATAAAGCGTAGAATAACTAGAAAGGCGGCTCCATGGATAAATGATGATATAAAAAATCTTATGAGAATTCGCGATGCTGCTTTTAGGAATTATAAGCGAAATAAAACACCACAAAACTGGGAGAACTACAGAAGACTCAGAAATAGTTGTAAGCAACGCATGAGAAATGAGAAAAATAAGATGTTTGATTCTTGTTTTGTATCATCGAATTACATAAACTTCTGGAAGTTAGTTCAATCTCAGGGTATTGGTAGATCAAAAGCTACTCAAGATGAACTCTTAGTCGATTTGAATGGACTGAATGCATATTTTTGTAGAGGAACGCAATCAAGAGTTCGTGGGGACATCATTAACCATTACAATAATTTTATTGCAGCACCTATTGGAGAATCTTTTGAATTTAAACATTGTTCGGTGGATGACATTAGCAAGGCTATTTCCAGTATTTCATCCTCAGCTACGGGACTGGACTCAATATCCCCCCAAATGATTAAAAAGTTGATACCAGGAATACTTCCTCATCTTCAGCATCTCTTTAACTTCTCTTTGAATGTGAGTGCTTACCCGGACTCATGGAAAAAATCGTCAATCCTACCTCTAAAGAAAAAAGCTGAGCCTACCGAATATAGTGACTTCCGTCCAATAAATATTTTAAACTATCTAGGAAAAGTACATGACAAAATTGTTTACAATCAAGTTATAAAATTCATAGAAGGGAACTCTATTTTGTCAGAATTCCAATCAGGATATAGGAGGTTACATAGCACGCAAACATCTTTAATCAAGGTACTGGATGATGTTCGAAGAGGAATGGATAGCAGAAAGGTAACAGTACTAGTACTTGTCGATTTGAGCCGTGCTTTTGATACTGTTGAGCATGATATTCTACTCGCTATCTTGAAATCGATGAACTTTTCAGAAAATGCTATTCTCTGGTTCAAGTCATACTTGTCAAATAGACAGCAGAAGATAAGACTTTCGAGTGGAAATGAGTCCAATCTTATTACAATAAACAACAAAGGGGTGCCTCAGGGATCGACGTTATCGGCTCTTCTATTTTCTTTGTATGTGAATCAATTAGGTGCGTCACTTGATAATTGTAACTATATGATGTACGCAGATGATGTGCAGATATATAAAAGTTGTGAAGCAAAGAACTTAAGAAACACAATTGAACAAATAAATTATCAGCTTGAAAATCTAGTCAATTGGTGTGATAATCATAATCTAATCTTAAATCCAGCGAAATGTAGTTATATGTATATTGGAAATCCAAGGATATTAAATAATATTGATTTTTCAGACCTCCCGTCGATACAAATTCAAGCTCATGATTTACCTGTTGTGCAGGAGGTTAAAAATTTAGGCTTGTGGATAGACTCAGGCTTGACGTGGGAAAAGCAGGTGACACAAATAAGTAATAGAATATTTGCCGGATTGAATCAATTAAGGAAAATGACTTATTCTCCGCCAGCAAGGATAAAAGCTACGTTAGTAGAGGCATTAGTGTTCCCTTTCATTGATTATGCATCAGCTGCCTATACTAATGTGACTTCAGGACAGATCACCGTTCTTCAGCGAGCGCAGAATGCGTGTATGCGTTATATCTTCAACATCCCAAGAGATGCACATGTCACCGAGTACTACAGACAATTGAAGTGGCTCAAAGTAAAGGAGAGAAAAGAGCTGAGGGTTGCTTCTTTGGCATTCCTTATATTAAAAGAGAAGATTCCGATCTATTTATATAGACAATACATAAGGATGAGTAATGTACACGACTTTCAAACAAGAGCTGCTCATCGTTTGCTCCAAGTTCCAACACATAGAACTTCAATGTTTGGTGCTTCGTTCCTTGCGATGTCCGTAAGGATAATCAATGAAATGGATGAAAACATTTCAAATGCAAATGGTGTAACGCAATTCAAAAAACTCTATAAAGAACTACTGTTAAGAAGATATGAAGTTTAATTTGAAATTTTATTCACAAGTGAACAGCTTATTTATTTATTTATTTTTTGCTTCTCCAAGTGATTTTTACGAATCAAGTGAATTTAATATGAAACATTTATAAATTTATGAACTTTCAATATGGACAGATTATTTTGAAAAGGAAGAGAAAACAATTTTTTTTTTATCTTGTAATGCAATATTCTTTTTTATTTTAATTTTGATGAAATGAAGTAGACTACTAAATTATGCTATGTAACTGTGTTGGCCTGGTTAGGTGTTAGAGGGAACCAAATGGTTTCAACCTTGCCAGGAGAAAAATAAAACAAACAAACAATCAATCAATCAATCCTCCTTCTTCCTCTTTGTCCCCCCACCCCTTCTCACTCTTGTTCTTCTCCTTTCTTCTTCTTTCTACTTCTTTTAATCTTCTTTTTCTACTCTTTCTTCTTCAACCCCTCCATGGCTCTCTCCTTTTCCTCTCCTTTCTTCTTTCTTCTACTACTTCGTCTTTTTCTTCATCTTCTTCTCCCCCTCCACCTCATCCTAATTCTCCTTCTTCTTTTCCTTTTTGTTTGCCTTCTTTTTTTTCTTCTTCTTTCTTCTTATTTTCTTCTTTTCAATTCATTTCTTCTTTCATCTACTTCTTCCCCTTTTTCTTCGTCTTCATCTTTTTTATTCTTCTCCTCCTTTTATTCTTCTTTTTTTTCTCCTTTCTTCTTCCATCTATTTATTTTTCTTCTTCTACTTCACCATATTATCCTCCTTCTTCTTTTACTTTTTCTTTGCCTTTAATTTTTTTCTTTTCCTTTCTTCTTTATCTTCTTCTTCTTCTTCTCCACCTTTATTCTTCTACTTCTTCTCCACCTTTATTCTTCTACTTCTTCTTCCCCTTTTTCTTCGTCTTCATCTTTTTTATTCTTCTCCTCCTTTATTCTTCTTCTTCTTTTTTTCTCCTTTCTTCTTCCATCTACTTCTTTTTCTTCTTCTCTTTCACCATATTCTCCTCCTTCTTCTTCACCACCCACCATTCTCTCACTCATTTTCCTCTTTTCCTTCCTTCTGTCACCTTCTTTCTTCTTCTTCACCCCCTCCTCCTCATCCTTATGCTCCTCCTTTTTTCCTTTTTCTTCGTCTTTATTTTTTTCTTCTACTTCCTCGCTTCCTATGTTTCCACCTCCTCCTCCTCCTCCTTTTTCACCTACTCCTCCTCCTCCACAACCTCCTCATCTTCTTCTCTTCCTCCTCTAACTCACTCTTTCTCTCTCCTCACCACTCTCCCCTCCGCACGCATTACCCACTCGTATTTAACTTTAACGTGTTTTCGTTCGATCCCTATCTGTTTGTTGTTACTCTTGTCCCTTCCTTCATCTTCCCTCCTTTCTTTATCTTGTCGCCACTCATGGTCACCAACTTCTCTCCACACCACAGTCCCTTTCAATTATCAGTTAGCACTCCTCATGGTGATGGAGGTCCACCCTTGTTTTCCCCAATATCACTCAGTGCCAGTCCTATGTTAGCTTAAACTAACTGGATAACTACTGTCAATGTCAATTTCATAAATAATAATCTCCCCTTGGTGGCTGGCACTCATGTAATTAACTTTTACTGAAATATCTAATAAAAATAATAATAATAATAACTAGAGGAAAACTAGAATAGTCTTTGTAGCAAATTTCTTTGGGTTTTTTTTAGAACAAGTACTGGAAATGAAGCCTTCATTCTATGTATCTATAGAAATACCAATAATAATTTATCAATTCTTATTAATAAAATCAATTTTCTTGTTACACTTGATAGAAATAAAAACAATACGGAAAGTGCCTCTTTTCCATACTAGATCGGAAAAATCAGCTAACTAATAGGGCCTTAAAGCCATACAAGATAGGAAAAAACATATGGAGTGCGGCAATAGTAGTTTATGCAACGATTTTATTTTGACCCTTATTAAGGCACGAGTTAGATGTAAGTTATAACACGAGCGAATGCGAGTGTTATAAATATCTCACGAGTGCTTTAATGGCCAAATAAAATCGTTGCATACACTATTTTATCTACGACCACTAGTATAAATTTAATTAAAACAATTTCATTTCACCTGTGACTGTCAGAGATACCTAACCTCTCATCTCAAATACGAGAAGTTATAGTAGATTGTTAGGTTAGCAGTTTGATCAAATCAGCTGATAGTTTCACAATATTGAATTACGATATTGATTCCAATAAAAAATGCTTCTGATTGGTCCAGAACCCGTGTTATAATGTAGAACCTGTACTATAATGAGCTCATTATGCAACGGGTTTCAAAAAGCATTTCGAAAAGACAGCTGTTTTGTCATAAATTGTGAAACTGTAATGTATACATTATGACATGGTCGTAGATAATAGTATATTACGTTACTAGGCTGGAAAGAAACGTTTTGCCGGTCGAGCATATGACAGTTTATGCACGAGGCGCAGCCGAGTGCAGAAACGTGAATATGCGAGAACCGGCAAAAGTTTACAGCCGTGTAATGTACGATATTTTTTGTTACACTTGATAGAAAGGCACGATACAATCAGCTGGATAATAATTATGCGAGACATTCAAAAGTATTCAAGACAATTATTGAATCAGCTGCTTTAATTAGATTCAGAATTTGATTGGCGAATTCACAGATATAAACCATAATAATGATAGCCTAGTGCAATCAGCTGGATAATATTCGACACAGGTATTGAGTAATGTAATGAATTGACTATTAATGAATCAACTATACATACATAATATTATATATGTGAGTCAACGGAAAAAGTTTTGCCGCACTCCATATGTTTTTTCCTATCTTGTACGGCTATAAGGCCCTATTTGACAGCTGATTTTTCCGATCTAGTACCGAAAAAAGGCACTTTCCATACGTGACAAATCTATGGAAAGCTACTTTCTATCAAGTGTAACAAAAAAGTTTTTCTGTTGACTCACATATAATTATATATTATATGTTTAGATATAGTCAACTCATTACATTGCTCAATACCTATGACTCAATACCTGTCTCGAATATTATCCTTCTGATTGCACTAGGGACTAGGCTATCATTATTTTGGTTTATAGGAATTCGCCCATAAAATTCTGAATCTAAATAAAGCAGTCTTCATACTTTTGAATGTCTCGCATATTATCCAGCTGATTGCATCCGGCTATCGTCTCGTGCATTAACTATCATATTATGCTCAACCGCTTATTCTTAACTCGCATATTAATAATGCACAAAGTACTCATGGAGCTCTAGTTTTGTCGTCAGATAACAGCAAGTAGCTGTTTATTATTTATAGGATAAGTCTCTCGAAATATTTCAAAAATATATAATATCCTGTTGCTAATGACCATAGAAGAAATCAACTGTTATAGACCCATGGAATGTTGGAAAACTGTTGGAAAACGTTGGAAAAGCGTCGGCGTTAAAACGTGAAAGACTGCACTCGACATCAATTTCCCGCCCATTTTTTTCAGCACGCCCTTCTTTTACAGTGGAAAGTGAAAGGGCTCTCCTGACCCTTTCAAGGATTCTGTGGACGTCCCTTACAGTGTTGCAGGGCGCTAGAAGGGTGTGAAGGGTCGGTCAGTTGCAGGGATGCACCAACACATGTGCAACCGAGATGTACGCACGCGCACACACATGCAGACACCCGTTCCACTACTTATATTACATTGGGCGAGGTGTACAGTGCACAGTCCATGTGAGTGAGTGAGGAGATTTTAATTTTACGATGTACACGTGATGGTGGGAGGGGGGTGTGATCTAGGGGGGATTTATGGTAAAGGGGCAATTTCAGTATATGTTCACACTATCAGTCTCCTCACTGTCTGGTTGTCTGGGTGTAGTTATCCTGTTTCCCTTTCAACCCCTTTATCCGCATTTCTGTGTCCGTACAAAGCTGTGACGAGGGGATACTTCAATACAATCGAAAAAGAATAGTCTCCCACTTTCTGTCAATCCCTCTCGCTCATATTCACTCTCACTCTCTCTCTTATTCTCTCATTCTTTATTTCATCATTAAGGAAATATCTCATGGAGAAAATGACTGCATCTGTCCAACCCTAGAGCAACTGCATGAAATCACAACATTAACCTACTTTGTAAATAATTTTCGTCAGTATTGTACAGCTTATTTAAAATATGTTTTATCACTCACCGCAATCCTTCTAAGAAAACTTGTACAAAATCAACTATTTTGAATAATCACCCCATCTCCTCTTTTCATCATCCACCACCATTATCATTATCACAATTGACATTGAACAATTTAAAATTTATATTCTCTGTTCTCAATTTAACTAATAATACCTGCCATCTATATAATAAACTGCTTTCATATTGAAAAATAGGAACAACTAAATGCAAATAGAATAATTCTTTTTATTTATACTGGTTAAGTGTCAAGAATGGACGAATCTTTGTCCAAACTTCGCCATTTCATGTAATTGCATCACTTAGATTGTCATTACTAGAGCTTATATCATTAATAACGTACAAACATCATTGTAAATAATTTCTAGCACTATAAAAATTATAATCTAAATCTATATATAGTATCTAGGTGATGTTGACAATCTTGTCTTAACTAATCATATTATGCGAAATTTGTAAACTTACATGAATAAAGAAATCTAATCTAATCTAATTCTCTCTCTCTCTCTCTCTCTCTCATAGTGGTTAAGTGTCAATAATGGACGAATATTTGTTCAAACTTATGTAAATGCATCACTTAGATTGTCATTACTGTAATTAATATCATACAAATGAGTTCATTGTACATAATTCTTAGCACTATGAAAATAGCATCATCTGAGTTTTTTATTGTAAATATCTATGTGACGTTGATAATTTTGTTTTTAACCATTCCTATGCAACATTTGTAAATTTACATGAATAAAGAGATATAATCTAATCTAATCTAATTCTCTCTCTCTCTCTCTCTCATAGTGGTTAGGTGTCAATAATGGACGAATATTTGTTCAAACTTATGTAAATGTATCACTTAGATTGTCATTACTGTAATTAATATCATACAAATGAGTTCATTGTACATAATTCTTAGCACTATGAAAATAGCATCATCTGAGTTTTTTATTGTAAATATCTATGTGACGTTGATAATTTTGTTTTTAACCATTCCTATGCAACATTTGTAAATTTACATGAATAAAGAGATATAATCTAATCAAATCTAATTCTCTCTCTCTCTCTCTCTCATAGTGGTTAAGTGTCAATAATGGACGAATATTTGTTCAAACTTATGTAAATGCATCACTTAGATTGTCATTACTGTATTTATTATCATTAAGATCATACAAATTTAGATCATTGTACATCATTCTTAGCACTATGAAAATAGCATTATCTGAGTTTTTATTGTAAATATCTATGTGACGTTGATAATTTTGTTTTTAACCATTCCTATGCAACATTTGTAAATTTACATGAATAAAGAGATATAATCTAATCTAATCTAATTCTCTCTCTCTCTCTCTCTCTCTCATAGTGGTTAAGTGTCAATAATGGACGAATATTTGTTCAAACTTATGTAAATGCATCACTTAGATTGTCATTACTGTATTTATTATCATTAAGATCATACAAATTTAGATCATTGTACATCATTCTTAGCACTATGAAAATAGCATCATCTGAGTTTTTTATTGTAAATATCTATGTGACGTTGATAATTTTGTTTTTAACCATTCCTATGCAACATTTGTAAATTTACATGAATAAAGAGATATAATCTAATCAAATCTAATTCTCTCTCTCTCTCTCTCTCTCATAGTGGTTAAGTGTCAATAATGGACGAATATTTGTTCAAACTTATGTAAATGCATCACTTAGATTGTCATTACTGTATTTATTATCATTAATATCATACAAATTTAGATCATTGTACATCATTCTTAGCACTATGAAAATAGCATTATCTGAGTTTTTATTGTAAATATCTATGTGACGTTGATAATTTTGTTTTTAACCATTCCTATGCAACATTTGTAAATTTACATGAATAAAGAGATATAATCTAATCTAATCTAATTCTCTCTCTCTCTCTCTCTCTCTCTCTCATAGTGGTTAAGTGTCAATAATGGACGAATATTTGTTCAAACTTATGTAAATGCATCACTTAGATTGTCATTACTGTATTTATTATCATTAAGATCATACAAATTTAGATCATTGTACATCATTCTTAGCACTATGAAAATAGCATCATCTGAGTTTTTTATTGTAAATATCTATGTGACGTTGATAATTTTGTTTTTAACCATTCCTATGCAACATTTGTAAATTTACATGAATAAAGAGATATAATCTAATCAAATCTAATTCTCTCTCTCTCTCTCTCTCTCATAGTGGTTAAGTGTCAATAATGGACGAATATTTGTTCAAACTTATGTAAATGCATCACTTAGATTGTCATTACTGTATTTATTATCATTAATATCATACAAATTTAGATCATTGTACATCATTCTTAGCACTATGAAAATAGCATTATCTGAGTTTTTATTGTAAATATCTATGTGACGTTGATAATTTTGTTTTTAACCATTCCTATGCAACATTTGTAAATTTACATGAATAAAGAGATATAATCTAATCTAATCTAATTCTCTCTCTCTCTCTCTCTCTCTCTCTCATAGTGGTTAAGTGTCAATAATGGACGAATATTTGTTCAAACTTATGTAAATGCATCACTTAGATTGTCATTACTGTAATTAATATCATACAAATGAGTTCATTGTACATAATTCTTAGCACTATGAAAATAGCATCATCTGAGTTTTTTATTGTAAATATCTATGTGACATTGATAATTTTGTTTTTAACCATTCCTATGCAACATTTGTAAATTTACATGAATAAAGAGATATAATCTAATCAAATCTAATTCTCTCTCTCTCTCTCTCTCTCATAGTGGTTAAGTGTCAATAATGGACGAATATTTGTTCAAACTTATGTAAATGCATCACTTAGATTGTCATTACTGTATTTATTATCATTAAGATCATACAAATTTAGATCATTGTACATCATTCTTAGCACTATGAAAATAGCATTATCTGAGTTTTTATTGTAAATATCTATGTGACGTTGATAATTTTGTTTTTAACCATTCCTATGCAACATTTGTAAATTTACATGAATAAAGAGATATAATCTAATCTAATCTAATTCTCTCTCTCTCTCTCTCTCTCTCATAGTGGTTAAGTGTCAATAATGGACGAATATTTGTTCAAACTTATTTAAATGCATCACTTAGATTGTCATTACTGTATTTATTATCATTAAGATCATACAAATTTAGATCATTGTACATAATTCTTAGCACTATGAAAATAGCATCATCTGAGTTTTTTATTGTAAATATCTATGTGACGTTGATAATTTTGTTTTTAACCATTCCTATGCAACATTTGTAAATTTACATGAATAAAGAGATATAATCTAATCTAATCTAATTCTCTCTCTCTCTCTCTCTCTCTCATAGTGGTTAAGTGTCAATAATGGACGAATATTTGTTCAAACTTATGTAAATGCATCACTAAGATTGTCATTACTGTATTTATTATCATTAAGATCATACAAATTTAGATCATTGTACATCATTCTTAGCACTATGAAAATAGCATCATCTGAGTTTTTTATTGTAAATATCTATGTGACATTGATAATTTTGTT